>JAWPHD010005561.1:0-160797 GCA_037043455.1 Cyrtodaria siliqua | reverse complement strand
TGTGGAGCAACTGAGAAGTCAGCTCGCTAGTGGAGATAATCAGGTATGTACCCACAGTCTTACAGTTACGGCACAGACATATTAATAAACAGATAGGAAAAAAGTAGCCAAAATATCACGCGGCACCTTAACTTTTCCTTCTATCTCCTCTTTCAATTATTCACTGATTTTGATGAGAATACATTCAAAAGATTCATAGTGATTAACAAAATGGGATTGTAATAATTTATGTTTATTTTGAAAATGGGACATTGTATAAAAAGATGTCTATGCACACGGAAGCATCTTTATGTCTGTTTTATTGCAGTTTGTTTTGCAATCCATGTACCTTTGACACTAAGGCTGGGTAAGTTTCGACTCCCAATTGGAACAAGCTGAAATTGGAAGGAAAATTGCCAATACTATTCCACCTCTTGTGTTTTTTACCATATATATGCTATTATAACATTTTCTTTTAGGGCTATTCCATTAAAACATACTTTGGACCACCGGAAGGCACTTTGGAAATTAAACACTCCCCCATAGATTAAGATTTACCTCGGAATTTCAGAAAATAGGATTCACGCATAGATGTTTATTAAATTGCCTTCCAGGTGTCCGAGATATACTTGAGCAAAAAATAAACGTAACTTTTTTAGTGTCAGTAATTATGAAGTGTTATTTGTTCAAATAATATTTTGTCAATTTACCTGTCATCGAAAGTCGCCACCTTATTTCCTTTTGAAAATAAGTTTTAAGTAAAGCATGAAATATATAATTTAACAGATGCATGTGATGCACGGGTCATGGCAAATGTACTCACTAGGGCTATTTCTGTCTTATTGTTGTTGCACGACATAATTTATCATGAATTCAGAGTTTTGTAAAATTTAGTAAGGTTTTCTTTATGCCACGTTTACATAAGGAAGAGCGTGAAGACGCCGTCAGATAGCTGTTGAACGGAATTTTGCAGCATATGGTGTCTGTCTGTCTTGATGTGCATAAATGCACTATTATACAAGACCATTTCATTGTCTGAGGGAGACTGTATTGACCTACAACCGTCCTAAACAAGGACGTCCAGGTGTTATGAAACATAAAGATGACGCATATTTTCATCCCGAGCACCAAAGTCGGTGCTTCCGCACCCCAGCAGAAAAATGCCATGAAACCGTCGTGAAACCACCTTGAACATAAGGGGTCCTACTAACAACCGAATACGTGCCAAGATCCTTTCTAACCAAATACGTTGTTAGGATATGCTGCCCAAGTTATATGACATAATGCTTGGTTTCGCTTATGAATGTTCACACAAAACCTGCACAATATTAATAGCAGACCTAAATATTGTGTTATGAAATAAAAATTATAGTTTTTAGTTAAATGCACGTCAAGATATTTGTCTGAGTCTTATTTATTATTATGCACGCCAAGATATTTGATTATTAATACAGGGTAGCGTTCCTTTGTAGTATATGTTTTATGGAATAGCCCTTATTACTATATAATAGAATAACGAATAACTGCTTTTTAACTATGAAGTAAGGCCAGATAGTGGCAACGGATATTCATTGACCTGAGGGCTATTCCATTTAAATTTACCCGGGGTGAGTAGGACCCACTTTTAATTTTTAATAGCAAAGCGACGCGAGCGCAAGCGACGCGAGCGCAAGCGAGCTCCTATGGTATCATGCAGGCGAAAAGTAAACATACCCATCCATCCTTTTGAAAAGTCTTGTGTCATTTACGGCAGTTTATGGGCGACTTCAACCGTAAAGTATCATATTTCGTTACGAAATTAACAAGATAAGCATTCGTAGAAATCATTAAGAATGGTGGTTTCCAAGCAGAATGAGGTGAAAAAAACATTAAAAACCTTTCTCAAACCCATCCAAATATGACAATGAAATTGCATTTTTACCTATGTCGCCAAAACGGCCATTAACCGGAAGCATAGCCCAAAGTGTTACCTTGCGCGTTGTTCATTGGCGAAAATTCGTCAACACATTTCACAATTTAATAAAAGTAGATTTCGTGACGCAGAAATGTATAAGTCTTGCTAACCGATTAGGATAAACAAATGATTTGGTTAAAAACTATCTTTCATTTGTTTATTTTCCCGTAAAACCATAAATGCAATCGGAATTCTTCGCAGATTTCCGTATTCGGTCGTCTACTATTGTAAGCCATTGACGGAAATCGACAAGGTTATTCCGTGTTCATTCGTGTCAAACCCGAACAATCTGGCAATTTCCGTAAATTTCCGGAAATGTTACGGAAATTATAATACAATGACAAGACGTCATTGATTTACGTCATCATCGTATGTCGTCACATTATGACGTATGGTCTGTTAGTAAACAATTAGTGAGCAAGGTGCTTATTACCGATCCATCTTTCTTTCTTTCTTTTTTATTTCTTTCTTTCTTCCAGTACTATTGACGTATTATACACATGCTTATGATAATCACAGTTTCGTTTCTGTGGATGAGCAGGCTTTTTTTATGATAACCACAGAAGTTCAGCGAGATTTTTAACCTGAATAGGGTATGTCTCTCCCTGCACAGGAGACCAACGGCTTTACATCAGTAGGGAAGAATGACATACTTTCACAGTAGCTTTAACTATCGTACACGAATAGTTCTAGATCTAAGGGAGTGCGTTATCAATTCTCGAGACGTGAACCTCAGGGAGTTGAACCCCAAACTTCTATATCCAGAGGCAAGTAAGCTAACCAGTCTGTCATCGCATCTTTTTTTACCTCACAGTAACATTATGGTCCATTTATATGAAAAAATATAACTACCAGTATTTAGAACAACACCAGGTCTAGAGTGACTAAACGATGGTTAGGCCCAAGATGTTACTCACACTGACAGGGGTAGGAACAGCCTCCTTCCCGAGATCCCAATAATTTGACTGGCGTGATTAGGTAGTAGAAGGTATTTTTACCCTATGTTGCATATTTTGGGGCGCTTCCACCTTTTATCCAAAAATGGTTTTAATGAGTTGGGCAAACCGAAATTAAGACATTCTGAAACTATTGAGGCTAACTGAAGTTATATTTGAGATTTGTTATTTTTTTGCTGTCCCAGCAACACGGCAGATGTACACCCGAAAGAGGCTAATGCAGGATGTAGACAGATAGATAGGAATTTACATACAAATAGCATCATCTGAACTGATGGCTGTAAAATATTTGTTTTTTAACCGAATTTCCAAACTAAGGTGTTTTTATTTACCACTAAAATTGCCAGTTCCAATTATATATAATGTATTTACATTTTATTAAAATTACTCACTCACATCGCTGAAAACCCTTTAGCTTAAACAAACGCCCGAAATAATAGCAAATTTGTCCACCATAATGTACAGAATTTTTATATTTTATTTTTGGCTGGATTGCGTAGCAAATCCAGGCTTGCAGTTCGGCGATTTCCATTTGTCCGTCCGTCTATCCGTCCGTCCGTCTACGAGTTTTGAAGTTTTCGTTAAAGTTTTTGTTTTTTCCTCATTTCTCATATTGTCGAAAAGCTTTGAAACTTGACACTTGTTCAACATCATTACAAATGTTATATGAAAATAACCCTAACTATGTCATGTATTTTACCTGGACTATCCCCCTTTTCACACAGATTTTTCACTTAAAATGTTAAATTCGCAATCCGGCTTTCGCGCCACTATTGGTGCTTCATCTTTTTTTTATTTCTTTTTTTTTTACTTTTAACAAAGTTTGAGGTTTCCACTGGACCTCCATATAAATGGAACGTTCCTATGCCAGTGTACCTGTAACCGGTCATCCGGTTTGGTCTGATGCTACGGAGTAATTCAAATTTGAAGGTGATGAAAACACGGTTTGGAAACTTTACCTGTCTTCTGCTTCAATCGATCTATGCTTTTCTCTGTCCTATCATTTCACTATTTTTGTTTTTCTACCACCGACAGAAACATTAGGGTCAAATAGGACACTCAGTTTCTTAAAATGTAGATGTAGAAACTAATAAGTATCTTGAGCACAGCTAGAGCTAAACATCAAGAACAGTGAAACAAATCAACGTCTTTTCTACATAACATTTGATGAATTTGGTGCATTTTCAGAATATATTGATGAGAAACGTCGGACCCGGTGTCCTCCACCCCCAGACATACTCAACTAAATATTGAACTAATATTCTGAAAATGGACCACCATTTATTAAATGTCAAGTAGGAAACAAAAAATTCCTATGTTTTAAAATCATTGTACTTTTCTCAAACATACATCATCATAATGATTAGACAATACGTATGAATCAATTTAACACACGTTGAAGACAAGACGTATATTGGACGTATATTCAAATAAAAAAAAGCTTAAATCGTATATATACATTTTTCGTAATGACATAACGTTGAAACCGTAATTACATGTTGTTCGGCAAAAAGTATACGCATGCATCACGGTTTATTTATATATAGCTTACATACACTGATGCAGTAGCAGCTTTTATGACGGTTGGTGATTAAGCCAATGTCGATCCAGACTGGATCATGACTAGATAGCCGTTCGAAGTTCGTTCCATGCCATATCTGTCCTGTCTGGGAACAAATTGAAATTTTACCGAAGCATTGTGGTGTACTGGTTAGAGCGTCTGCCTTGCATTCGGGAGGTCGTGGGTTCGAGTCCCCAGATACTTTAAAAATGGAACCCTTGCCTGACGAGCAAATAATGGGTAGTTCTACGACTGATTGACCAGTGTCAGAATAATGTGACTGGGGGTATCATGTCTACTACGGTGTGGTATTCCAGTGTGGCAGCACTATAAAGAAACCAATGAGTTCGCTGCTTCAAGTAGACATATCATCACATCACACACAAACACACAGATAAAAGTCCAGACTCAATTGTGCCTATAATCGTCGTGTACGACGCCTGTCGTAGGCGGACGGATTATAATCCTTAGAAATTTGTTGGGGTGGGATGTCACGATTCATAAGACACGTACAGGTAGACTTGCACTAGACGTGAGAATCATGGCTCTTATGGTGGTATGTACCTACCATGATTTAGGTACACGCCATAAGAGCTACGATTCACGCAGCTAGACTTGCACATACCGGTGCATACACACGCAGCGGCACAATCAAACATGAACTGTGCTCGCCCTATAGGTTTAACCTATTTCATATTATATTTGTTTTGGGGTAACAGCATAATTGGTTTTACTGTTGTAAAATAAAATATTTGGTGGAGAGGGTGGTGTGGAATAGCTCTTAAACAATAAAACATAATTTTCCATAATTCCTGACTTGCATAAATTTCACATTTCAGGATTTAGAAGAATTAAAACGGCTGCTTGAGGCAGAGAAGAAGAAAAATAAGGAGTTGACCTCCAATGTTGCGAAACTAAACGACATCATTAAGACAGACCATGATGCGCTCACACAAGAACAGAACCTTGTGGAGAAACTGAGAAGTCAGCTCGCTAGTGGAGATAATCAGGTATGTACCCACAGTCTTACAGTTACGGCACAGACATATTAATAAACAGATAGGAAAAAAGTAGCCAAAATATCACGCGGCACCTTAACTTTTCCTTCTATCTCCTCTTTCAATTATTCACTGATTTTGATGAGAATACATTCAAAAGATTCATAGTGATTAACAAAATGGGATTGTAATAATTTATTTTTATTTTGAAAATGGGACATTGTATAAAATGATTTCTAAAGTTAAAAATCTCATAATTTTTTGCTTTTTTCTTAAAATTCAAGGTTTTGACATAGTCAAAGTTTCCGTCAAACTCCTTTTTAAATACTACTATTGGAAAGAAAATTAAATTTGTGATGGGATTTGGCATGTGTGAAACTTGTATCTATAAAACTTTTCATGATATGTGTGTTTAAAGTTGGGCAATATTTTGTGAAATTTTCGCACTGCATGATATTTAGATAATTTTCGTAGTGTCCAATCTATTTGTTATTAGGTCTGTGATTACGGTACTCTTAATCAAATGGCTGTACCAATGGTTTCTTACAGTTCACAGTCGTGGGTATTAGCATCAATGGTATTAAAGAAACTTACCTGCCAATTAATGATAAAATTACTCTTCAAAACCATTTACCAAAACTGTCCAGGTGTTCAGGTCATGGAAAAATGTATATGTGATTAAAAACATAGGTTTATTTATGGGTTCTTAAAATACCCATCAGTAAGATTTAGAAATGGTGTTCATAGGTTGTAAGTCATGGGTATTGGCACCAATGAAATGTATTGGCATTTCTTGTCAAATGTAAATTTTAATGACAAATAGTTTTGTTGTGTTAGTTTAGTTTAATAAAATAATTGAACTGAGTATTTAAAAAAAGGATTTTTTAATGAAAAACATCTTTTTTCACTTTGTTCGATATAATATTATAAAAGTTATTAAAAAAGTCATTTGTGGTTTCATATCGCAAAATGATTTGAAAGGTAGAACATTTTATTATTCACATCTAATGCATAAAATAAATGCTTATTTCTGTACAATATCAGACTTCGTAAAAATCATTCATGTTTTACTCTTTCATCAGTTCATACAAGTCTCATACAAAATTAACATGCAGTTATTGATTTACATTAGATTTCATATTGTGTAGTTTGTCAAACATTACTCTTTCATACAAAGTCATGCCAAATCGACATGTTGTTATTGATTTAAATTATGTTTCAGAATTCATCGGCTATGCGAAATGGTACAAATTCAGAAGTTATGAAGGTATGTTGAATATACAACTATGTCACTTGCTTGCAGTATGGTTAATGACTGGCCAGTTTGTCCCATCCTGCAAATTTACAATTGGCATTTATATCCAAACTTGTATAAACAATTAAATCAAATCTCACTGTATTGTACTTTGTACTAATTGATGACATAAAAATAATACATATATTTATGAAATATGGTAATAGATTTTTTCACCGGGTGGGGTGTGTGTGTGTGTGTGTGTGTGTGTGTGGTGGGGGGGGGGGGGGGGGAAACATGCATTTGTTATCTTAAGGTTTAGGTACACAACTTTTCCGTTTCCTGGATAGTAAAGAAAAGACGCTGCATCTAAAACTTTCTCACCTCTCATTGCTACAAGTTTGAATCCGACTGGGAGCTTGACTTGTCAAGTGGGAAAATGTTGATTCTTACAAATGGCGGCAAGTATACTGTACTGGTTCTACCCAGGAAAAAATAGAGTGGTCTACCTGTAACACAGAAAAAGTTGACCATCATATATGGCCTAACATGTGCTAAAAATGACATTACACACCATTCAAACAAACATTATTGATTTCTTGAAAACTGGAAAGGTCTTAAAATATACTCAGCAAAAATAGAAACGTCCCTCTTTTAAGCTGTGATTGACTTTCTTACATTTTGTACACCAATCTAGATATAATTTCATCATTTTATACTTTAAAATCACTCAATCATTCTGATCAATATTAATAATCACCAAACACCAAAGTTTGTCTGTTGCTGCTAAAACATGTTTTATTCAAATTGCAAAATCACTATATTTTTATTATAAAGGGAGGTAATCTAAAAATATTCGTTCTTGAAAGCTGTATGGTGCAAAAATTGAGTGAAAAGATCAGCGTCTTTTCTCTGTTTTTGTGATGAGGTCATTCTCCGTTTATTTCAATATAACAAAACTGTGTTAACAAAGTTTTAACCACAAGACCCGGAAATGCTGTTTAAACCAAATCAAGGGGAATAAGTTTGCCCACAAGTTTGATTCAAAGAAAATTGTTTTCATGACAATACTAAAATTCTAACAGTGATTTACAGTTACCTATACAGATGTTCTCCTCCCCCAAATACAATAGCCTGGAAATAAGTCCTTAAGTCAATTTTGTGACATATTCAGTTCTTTGATTCTACATAAAAGTATGTATACAGTTGACTTGGTATTATTGATTTCCAAATTCTCTGTTCATGGATCATTTGGCAAGGATGTTAATTGAACTTTGCAATAGCCATGCATGTGTAGGCACTGACACGTGGTGAGTTTTATTGAAATAGTGTGATTTTCGCTGAAAGTAGAAATGAAAAATAGTTGCAAAATTCTTTTGGGTTCTCTGACACTGTGTTCTTCAGATTAAATACCAAAACTGGTGGTCTTCATATGTGCTGAAAATCAATGAAAGAACATTAATTTATTTTCATGAAAAATCTCGGTTTTCAGAACAAGCATTTAATAGCAATTACAAATAATGACATTGATTGTAAAGTACATTTTGTCGGCTTTATTTTAACATATTGCTCTTATCATACCAATATATATACTTCATAACGATGAAAGCTACCCTCCGGAAGTATTTATAATCTTAAATAATATGCTCATAGAAGGAGTTTGCAACAGTTTAAGATTGCTGTTTTCTTATAATATTGAGTAGATGTTTTCTTTCGCAAAACTTTTATAATTTCACTATTTTAGAAATAACTATTGCTCAGATTGTTGGTGAGTTATAAGTTGATTTTTAGCTCTACTGGCCAAAAGGCCTTCATTTTTCATCCGATCTTTACCAAACTTTACCAGGTTGTTAATATCAATGAAAGCTCTAGACAAGTTCATAAACCAGCCAGATTAACAGCAGACTTATGGCCCTTGATTCAGATGAAAATACTATATTTTGCCTCGTTATGACGATAGGGCATTCATTTTTCATCCGATCTTTACCAAACTTTACCAGATTGTTAATATCAATGAAAGCTCGGACAAGTTTGAAAAACAGCCAGATTGTACAAGTAACACTAGAGTTAGTTGCCTTTGATATTTTTAAATATGCAATATGCTATATTGGGAACTTGGGTCAAACTCATGGTTTCTGCTCAATAACTTTTGTTAAGAATGAGGTATTGCGATGTGTGTGTGTGTAGTTCTGTGGTTTATAGTCCCTCCACCAACTAACACAACTAGAGAATCCCTGAAGCGATGGGCACAATAGAGTCTGGACTATAGGTATTGCAATGAAACTTGCAGGGTAGCTTATATGGAAAGGAAGGTTGGGATTGTATTTGGGGCCACTGGGATCAAGGTCAAGGTCGCTGTTACTAAAAACAGAAAAATGGTTTCCGCTCAATAACGTTTGTGTGGAGTGACGAAACTTGCTGGGTAGGTAGCTTCTATGGAAAGGAAGGTTGGGATTGTATTTGGGGCCACTGGGATCAAGGTCAAGGTCACTGTTACTAAAATCAGAAAAAAATGTTTCTACTCAATAACTTCTGTTAGGGAATGAGGTATTGCAATGAAACTTGCAGGGTATGCAGCTTATAAAGAAAGAAGGGTTGGTATTGCGTTTTGGCCACTGGGGTCAAGGTCGCTATTACTAAAAATAGAAAAGTGGTTTCCGCTTAATAATTTTTATTTGGAGCGAGATATTGCCACGAAACTTGCTGGGTAGGTAGCCTCCATGTAAAGGAAGGTTAAGATTGAAATTGGGGCACTGGGTCCAAGGTCAAGGTCACTGTTACTAAAAATATTTCTGCTCAATAACTTTTGTTAGGAATGAGATATTGCAATGAAACTTGCAGGGTATGTAGCTTATAAAGAAAGGAGGGTTGGTATTAGGTTTGGGGCCACTGGGGGTCAAGGTCAAAGTTGTTGCTACTAAAAATAGAAAAATGGTTTCCGCTTAATAACTTTTGTTTTGAGTAACATATTGTGACGAAACCTGCTGGGTAGGTAGCCTCTGTGGAAAGAAAGATTGGGATTTAAATTGGGGTTGGCACATCGACACATAAACAGGTCATATTGTGCACAAAAACTGATGAAAGATGAAGAAATGAAGTATTAGTTAAAAATTAATGTAAATATATAGGGGCTACTGGTACATGTAAAGGTCACTTCTAAAAATAGAAAAATGGTTTTGTCAGGAGTGAGGTACTGCGGCAAAACCTGCTGGGTGGTAGCTTTTATGGAAAGAAAGGTTGGGATTGCATTTGGGGATACTGGGTTCAAGTTCAAGGTCACTGTTACTAAAAATATAAACAAGACCTCAGTCTGAGGTTGTCTTGCCCACCGCGGCAAACGGCATATGAAATATTTGCTTAAGTATGTGCTTAAATGATGTCCACCAAATACAACACTTCATATGACCAAGTATCAAACAAATGAAAGCAAGGTAATCATAAGAAGTTAAGTTACTGAAGTTAAGTGGTTTAACCAGGGTGTAGTTTTGGGAAAATAATACAAAATATGACCTTGTCCTTGTTTTTTTTGTCGTTCAGCGATGTCTACCAATGCCGACAATACATATGACCAAGTATCAAAAACATATAAAGTGAGGCAATAACATAAAGTTAACTGAGGTTACGTTATGTAACCAAGGTTAAGTTACATAACCAAGGTTAAGTTTGGGGGAAATGATGCAAAATATGACCTTGACCTTGGTATTTTTTGTCATTCAGCGATGTCCACCAATGCCAACAATACATATGACCAAGTATCAAAGACATAAAGTGAGGCATTCACATAAAGTTAACTGAGGTTAAGTATACCTAACCAAGGTTAAGTTACCTATATATAGCTAACCAAGTGAAGTTTGGAGAAAATAAACAAAATATGACCTTGACCTTGGTAATTTTTGTTGTTCAGTGATGTCCACCAATGCCAACAATTTGACCAGGTATCAAACAAAGAAAATGAGACAATTACATAGTTAACTGAGGTTAAGTTACCTAACCAAGGTAAAGTTTTGGGAAAATAACGCAAAATATGACCTTGACTTGGTAATTTTGGCATTACGTAATGTCCCTTGACCCAATAAAGCATCTGAGAAAGTTTCAGAAAAATTCGAGGAGCGGATGTTGAGATATAGTTGATTTAAAGTGAGACAAAAATGGTATGAGTAAGGTATCGCAATTTTTGTTGAACCCGCTTATGGATCTCAACTTCGTGATCAAATTGTAGTCCAGATGTATGTGTGATTTTCACCAAACTCCACTCCGCTACGACATGTGTATCTATCTTCTTTCTTGCAGGATTTTCACAAAACTTCACCAGGATGTTCCTTATATGCACCTAAATTTTGGGTACTTTCGATGAAATATAGGTCATGTCTGTTCTCTGCTATGACGTATATCTTACCTTTTTCTTGCAGTATTTTTATTTACCACTAAGAATTCTAGTGTCAATGATTTATATGTATGTCAGAGTTGTCAAAAGTGTTTCATGTAAATGCTGAAAACCCTTTGTCCAGTTCACAACATATTTTAATTTACTCCATACAGATGAGTTTCTGCATCATCTTTTTTTGGTGTGTATATTACATGTGCAATTAGAATGTATGTTGTGTCAAATTAAATATCATATATTTCAGATGGCAGAGGAAACTGTTTCCTCTACAGTTTCCTCTCCAACTTCGGCCAACATAAAAAGTGAAATAAAATCACAGAAAAGAATAAAGGCAACCAAAGAAGAACTAGTCAAAGCTTCTGCCAAACCAAGGGAAATGGAAAATGAATTTAAAACAGAAAAGATCAAGAATCTTGAAGATGAGGTGATAATGCATATTCAAGAAGAAATGGAAGACCGGAGGGCATTTGCGATAGCAACCCACTGTGAAACGAGAGCTGAAGAACACATTACTGTCAAGGAAACAAATAAGGTACAGCCTGAAAAACAGATGAATGTATATAGCTTGCCTAAATTTAATTTTCCAATATTTTAACTGAGTTGTGTGACCACTTATAAGAAGAAGAGATATTAAGTAAATATTAATTGTAGCTGGCTAGAGCTCATAACTCTATTGGATAATTTTTTGTTATAAGTATCTAAGACTGATCGTGAACCAAACTCAGTATGAGCATAACATACAGTGCTTTGTGGGGTATAGAATCACTTGGGTTAAACGTCTAATTTTAAAATGAAAGGAACAAGTTTATTTAATTTCTGATTTAGATTTACCCTTTTAGTTTTATGATAGCAAAATTTCTAAAATTATTGTCCTGAAACTGTGATTTTTTAATAGGCGTTTTTGCACCAATATTTACATAATTTTATTTTATCCTTAAAAGTGCCAAACTTCAACAAGTTACCTTAATTGATGATTGCATTTTGACTTTTGTCCCTAACATTTGTTAAAACAGCAAATAGTTATTTCTGAATTTATTGTGACAGTATGAATTTTTCGTTTCAAACACATGCACACTTCATTCAGGTAGTATAGAATCATTTTTTCTGAGAGGCGTTGCATGTAGTGATATATTTTGCATGGAAAAATGTCCCAAATAATTTCACCGTTGAATAAATGTATGCTTATATGATATATCTTCAAGCCTGAAAAGTTTTAAAATAATCTAAAATATATGAATTGAGAAAATTGAATTTTAACAGGAAATGATTCTTTTCTACCAATGATTCTATACACCCCAAAGCACTGTATCTTTAGGGCTGTAACAGTTCACTGAAACAACTGTATTATGCTGTTGATTTGTTACAGTTTGATTCACCATATATTTGGGTCATTTTGATTTTCAGTTTGGTGCAGGGTAATTTAGAAAGCCTGTTAAAACACTTATAAAGCAATCAAATTATGGAATTATCCTAATTATGGAATTATCTCAATCATGGAATTATCCCAGTTATTCAGCTCTTCGTAGTTCTCATGTTCTGATATATTTGGCCCTTTATGCCTTTGCCATACAACATGTACAAGCTACAAAAACCTTGTTACTAAGTAATGCAACAGCTGTATATATATATATGTATTACCTAAAAATCCCCCATTTACACAGCAGTTAAAAGTCTCCTATAGATATTACAACTTCAACAAGAAAAAACAAGACTGTTAGTAAGACTAGTGTTCTGAATTAGAATGTATAGCGGTATGACACATGTCCCTGTTTAGTCTAATTATCTCATATTGTTAACAAAGTGTTGCGATATTTATCGTGAGATCATATATTAAAGCACTACATATTTAGTTTATGAATATTCTATCCCAATATCAAGTTTTCAACGCTCAACGCTCAACCTTTGGTTCACAGAGAAAGCCATACTTATGTTCTGACATGGTTTTCTTTATTTTCTGATTATTATTTCAGTATTCCTGGATAAATTGGAACACTGCAAAAAACATGCTTTTTACAGTAGGCATGGTTGGTGTTGGAATTGCAGTTGCGAATAGCTTCAACCTTCTAAGCTTTACAATACCGGATCCTCCTTCATTTTGGGAGAGATTTGGCTTGAGTTTTAGAGAGCCAGAGCCAGAGCCAACATGGTACGAGTCTCTGTTCAAGTCTCTGTGGGGGTGGTAGACCGTTTTGTATGCTTTGTTTTTTAATTTATGCTAACATCTGCTATATTTGTGAATCTATGTTGTTATGATATATTGATAAAAATGGTCCAATTTTAAAAATAAATAAAATTGAAATATATTTTGTGTTTTATTTGTATTTCATATGGAATTGATTAATACATATATAAAATAGTCTCAGTTGTTCAATATTTCGGCCTAAGGCCTTTATCAAGAAAACAAACAAAGTAGATAATTTTGACTTACATCTTGACAGCGTCTATTGCACATAAATGTTCAACGGAAATGAAAACAACGTCGCTTTGACGACATCACTTCTGTAAATGAATATTTTGGCGCCATCACGTTGTTATAACAGCAGGAACCCAACTATCCTTTACGCTACAGCCAATTGGTCTGGCGGTGCATAGTTGTTTGTCTCCCCTAGTGGATAGCGAGACATAGCAGTCACTTTTCCGGCGGCGGACACATTTTAAATAAACTATATCTCAACAACCACTGCTCGAATCTTTCTGAAATTTTCTCCGAATCTTTGTTGGGTCAAGGGACATCAGGTAATGCCATCACGTAAATTACCAAGGTCAAAGTCACATTTTGCTTATTTTCCCAAAACTTAACCTTGGTAACTTAACCTTGGTTAGGTAAGTTAACCTCAGATAACTGTACGTGATTGCCTCATTTTTTTGGTTTGATACATGGTCATATGTATTGTTGGCATTGGTGGACATCACTGAACGACAAAAATTACCAAGGTCAAGGTCATATTGTGCTTATTTTCCTATTAAACACTATTTGTAAGGAAAAACAAAAAGCAAAATGAGTTCTTTTAATATTGACAATTTATTCCAAGCTGCTGCCAGACATAATATAGTTCGCAAACATGTATGAATCGGAGAAAAAGAGTCAGGTTTTCAAAGAGACACCTTATAATCGTTTCTTTTAGAAACCAATTTACGGGATGTGTTAGTTCGTGGCAAAACCAACAGTGCTGTGAAACCTGTACAGGCTGACTGCACTTATGATAATAACACGGACAAACATCAAGGACACAGCAGAACAGAAAACTACTTGTGAATGCGAGTTGCCGGGAGAGAAACTTAATAAGTGTAAGAGATGTAACGTTGTGGCTTACGTCGGTGAAAAGAAAAGGAAATCAAGGAAAGGATGGCGGAACATTTAAGGGATGTACGTTTGAAAAAGGAAAATAACAATTAATCATCACTTTGACAATGGACACTCTAAATGACATATCTTTTGGAGTTTTGCAGATACTGTATTTGGCGGGTAAGATAGACAAATTAATCAAGCTGTGTGGATTAAATAACTATGCAACGCCAGACCAAATGGCTGTAACGTAAAGAATAGTTGGGTGCCTGCTGTCATACGACGGTGTTAAAGTTTGCATGATGGCGCCATAACGTTCATTTTACAGAAGTGACGTCAATCAAAGCGATGCTGTTTTCATTTCCGTTAAACATTTGTGTGCAATAGGCCTTAGGCCTTAGGCCGAAATATTGAAAAACTGAGACTATTTTATATATATGTATGAAATATATTTGATAATGTATATACAAGAGGTGTTCATATAACGTAACACTTTCATTTTGTAACTGAAGCAAATATCTTGACATTCTCGCTGAATATGTTCATTTTAATGTCAGGTCTAATGATTCCTTTGATTAAAATATAATGACATGAACTATTATGTGCTTCCTAATTTTGCTGCATCCATATTTTTGAAATTATAAAAATAACTGCAAAACTAATTTTAAAAAACATGATTTTAAAGTGTTATTCCAGTTATTCAAGTTTATAGTAGTCATGTCTGAACATAAAAAAGTGGAATATGCATTTATTTACTTATTTATTTATTTTCAGTCACCAATGGTGACCAATTATATTATTTTTTGTTGCTATAATGCATTACGACTTTCTTATCCTATTTTTAAAAGCCTCTATAGACAGTTTACTTTGTAAATGTTGAGTTGAGAAATAATAGATATATAAAAGTATCTGTTTAGAAAAATGCTGTTTATAGCGGAAAAGATAAAAGAAAAAAGTTGTGTTGTTATGGTCACATTTCACAACTCACTTATTGTTAATAATCTAGATATATAATATAGAATAATAGAATGTTTAGTTGAGAAAATATAATATTCATTGATTTATTCTCTTTATTTCCTCTTTACAGAGATTAATAATGTGCAAATGTGCAGTGCGCAATAACACGTAATAATGAACGAATGCAATTAACATGTCGCCACTTGTCAATCATTTATCCATTTCAACCAATCAAACCAGAACGATACCTCCGACAAACAACAGCACGTGTATAAAGCACGTGCAACTATGTTATATAAACTATTGTCAATATACTCCGACATCAACAATAGGGCGAAATATCTAAGTACTGGCGACATGTCAATTGTGAATCATACAGATAACTTATGTACAGGAATCAACATTTTCAATTCAATGAACAAATACAACACAAAGAACAATAGATCATTAAAATTATGAAAGATAATAGAATATCATATGTTATACATACACAATGATATTAATTATAAAGATAAATATCTTTATTTTCAAATTTATATATGAAAACAGTTAGTATATATGTTATCACAATATAACTTTATACACAAGCAATTATGCAATCATGTGTCTATATCACTCGCAGTTTCAGTTGTTATTGCAAATGTTTTCACTATATCACTATGTACGCTATTTCGCCTTTCGTAAGGCTATCTCATATAATCTACGTTTTAACAATCGTCAACAAAGCTGTATGCATTTCTTTACGTAAAACTGTGCCATAAAATGTAGGTTTAAACAATCAGAAACAAAGCTGTACGCATATCTGAAGAACATTTCTTGGAGTTCAATTGTATTCAATATATCCAGGACTCATATACATAGCGTACATAGTGATATATATTCCGATAACATGCTGAAGAAATGTTTCATTATCATAAGTTTGTAACTCTCTTAGAAGAGCAGTCCCAAACTGGGATACAACCCCGTTGCGGAATGTTTCACGTAAAGTAAATGTGGCTTGGCAAGCTGTGATTAGATGTAAGTAAAAATCAGTATGTATGGTCTCACACAAGGGACAGATATTTGCTATTTTCGTTGGAATATCAACCCATATTTTACTTACAACTACCGAGTTAGCGAGAGTTGTCTGTCCGGAGCACATTTCCATACCATCGCTGGAGAGATATTATTATGAACACACACAAATCTGGAGAATATTTTGTCAATTTGTGTTCTATTCATCCAGTTTTGGACGTCTTCATGATGTATTGAATTGAATTGGGTTTTGAGGCGCACCAACACATGAAAAGGTTATATGGCACCTAACAGGCATGAACATGCCAGGCTCATCTTCCATGTACATCGAGATAAAATATGGAAAATGGGCCTAGAACCTTCTCACTCTGAACTGCAGAGTTGCTGCAAATTCTATCATAGAAACTCCATTTACGCTGGAGCCACGTTTATCATTTTTCTGCCACTGCTCTTTTGATATGAGTGGGATAGCACCTGAAACAATGCAGGGATCATGATGAAAACCTTTAATGAACATGAACAAAAGATGATAAAATGAACATGAATTGGGGGGATTGTACCCCTCTGCCTACCCCTCAAAGGGATCTGAGTGGCCCTATTCTTTTCCCCCGTGACCAAATGGGGGCACCCGGGAACCACACTGGGCTTCTTTATGATGTATGACTTTGCTACATATGGGTTTTCCATTGCTTGTTTTGATGGGAAAACACCAACCTCAGCATAATTATGCAGAAAATATACCATGTCGTACATTCGAAGGTCGTTATAAATATCGGGGATGTACCCCGTGTGTTTATTATCATTTCTTACCAGAAACATTGCCAGTCGATTATTAAAAATGTGCTTAGGAAGAAGATTTGTTGGCATGCTACACAGTTTTTGCAAAAATCCCAATTTTGGTTTTTCTACATCAGATTGAATTGTCGACCAACCTAGCATACTCGTACACATATCAGTTCTTGTTGCATTTTGGGACAATACCAAAGCATATTTCCTCTTCTTGACAAATTAACATGAAATTTGTCTTTAAAAATAAGCGAACTACTAGTTCAAAACATCCGCTGCAGGCATTGCTATGATTTCCTCCCTGTATAAAAAATAAGTTTCAGTTAAATTTCTTATTAGAAAAATAAAGTAAAGTATATAACTTAAGATTTAGAGGCAAAACACACACACTTGCAAATAATGATGAAAAACAATATATAAGAATTGACCAAAGATATATAGTACATGTATGTGGTAATACAGCAACAATAACTCTGTGGTAATAGAAACGTGTAGGTTTAAATTTGGAAAATAAAATGAGAAGAGTATGTTCTAAACTCACATGAGCCAAACATGTACGGTAAGTATACATATTACACATTTGAAATATGCTGTTGGTTCATTATGCTGTAGTTTATATTAATTAATATCATGTATTTTATTTTGATCTTGAAAATAATAAATACTGTTACTTAAATTGGAAATTATTTTTATTAAATCTAAATTATTAAATGCATACGTTCTAAATGACAGTTTCAATCAAAAAAAAACAATTTTTTTTATGATAAAAACTTCTGCTGAGAAATAATATCATAACAAAAGTGTTATGTTATAAGCTGGACACCTGTTGACTCTTGTATCTGCATAATAGTGTAGTTTATGGCTGGTTTATATGAGTTATGAACTCAGAAGACTCTCATGAAACTCATTGCTGACTTTTCGCATATATTGCCCGAGTTACCTACATAATGACACCTGTGGGCATGAGATCGAATTTCACGCAAGAAGACTGATTTACAATCTGCATTC
Organism: Cyrtodaria siliqua; assembly: GCA_037043455.1. Lineage (NCBI taxonomy): Eukaryota > Metazoa > Mollusca > Bivalvia > Adapedonta > Hiatellidae > Cyrtodaria > Cyrtodaria siliqua. The sequence continues at coordinate 142,680 of JAWPHD010005561.1, read as the reverse complement.
GATGAGACACAGACTTTTTAAAGGAATAAGATAGAGCCTTCCTGTGTGGTCACTTGCTATTAATACGTGATCTTAGTTAACAATATTAGAAACAAACAAGAAGAGAACAGTTTTAACATAGTTTTTAATACCGGTAGTGTGTAAAGCGTAAATAGACTATTCAGTGGTGGTGGATATACGTGTACAGTGATATTAGATACAGAAGAAGGAACCTAGCATTACCACTGCTGGGGTTCGCCATTTGTGGCGGTGAAAAATATTACAACAACAACAACAACAACAACAATATAGGCAATTAATATATTATCAATCATTTAATTGCGAAGTTTTAGGCATTACATTAAACATTATGTGCTGTACTATAATTTAACATAGATACGGGCAGATTGAGAAATAGAAATATGATCATGATAAATCAAGCCTGGAAGATCAACAGTTTCATGTGCCCTAGTATATCGGTGGATAGTTACCCCCAAATGCAATCCCAAACTTCCTTTGATATAAGCTACATACACAGCAAATTTCATTCTTATATCTCGTTCCTTACTTGTTACTGAGCAGAAATCGTTTTTTTCTATTTTTAGTAACAATGACCTTGACCCCAGTGACCCAAATACAATCCCAACCTTCCTTTCCATATAAGGTACCCTACGCAGTAAGTTTTGTTCCAATATCGCAATGCGTTACTAAAGTTAATGAGTGGAAATTAAGATTTTCACATTGCACGACCGCGCGCCTGCCACACTCCCGCCAAATAACATACCCCAATCTAATAGGTTTTCCTTGTTCCAAGAAAACCTGGTTAAAAATCTTCAACCAAACTAGATCGGTGTTCCGCCTGTGAGCGCTTTGTCAGTATAACAAGGTTTTTTTTGTACCCAGATAAATGACCTTGACAAACTGGCCTGACAAAGTTTTTGTGAAGAAAAAAATTAGTATTTAACCCATATAATGACCTTCAGTGTGACCTTGACCTTTATATTTTAGTATGGTCATGATGAGTATATATTGAAAGTTTGATGCAATAAATATCAAGAAATGAGAAAGTTATAGGCAATGTTAAGTTTTCGTGAACAAAACAAGAGGCCCAAGAGAGCCCGTATCACTTACTGGCTAACCCGGGTCTATGCTTGAATGAATCTGACTTTGTGGGTGAGTTGGGCTACAGTATTATATATTTATATATATGACTTTGTGGGTGAGTTGGGCTACAGTATTATATATTTATATATATGACCTTGTGGATGAGTTGGGCTACAGTATTATATATTTATATATATGACGTTGTGGGTGAGTTGGGCTACAGTATTATATATTTATATATATGACTTTGTGGGTGAGTTGGGCTACAGTATTATATATTTATATATATGACGTTGTGGGTGAGTTGGGCTACAGTATTATATATTTATATATATGACTGGGGGTGAGTTGGGCTACAATATTATATATTTATATGTATGATGTTGTGGGTGAGTTGGGCTACAGTATTATATATTTATATATATGACTTTGTGGGTAAGTTGGGCTACAGTATTATATATTTATATATATGATGTTGTGGGTGAGTTGGGCTACAGTATTATATATTTATATATATGACTTTGTGGGTGAGTTGGTCTACAGTATTATATACAGTCGAAACATTGCTTTAAACCTTGTGGGCTAGATCACAAGGGGTTATTACTATTATTGTGGTTGAAATATCATTTCAATATTGATAAACATGAATATGTGCATATATTGTATTATATTATATAAATGGATAATTGGAAATAAAGCAGTGTAGGGTCTATGCTTGGATGAATCTGACTTTGTGGGTGAGTTGGGCTACAGTATTATATATATATAAAAAATATTTCAAAGAAAAAGTTAAAATTAAAAGGTTTCCTATGGAAAAAAAAAATGCCTCCAGTGAGATCTGAACCCACAACCCTTCGAGTTTGGAGTGTACATTACCAATTATTGAAAAAGGGCCATAGCTCCACTGTTACTTGTTCGATCTGTCTGGTTTTCAACGTCAATAGAGCTTTCATTGATATCAACAATCTGGCAAAGTTTCGTAAATATCTGATTCATAATGAAGGTCCTAGAGTGTTCACAAGGCAAAAGTTAACGGACGACGGACTACTCGTCATCCCATAAGCCCTGCTGGCCTGAGCTAAAAATGAGTATTTAACCCATATAATGACCTTCAGCGTGACCTGGACCTTTATATTTTAGCATGGTCATGTTGGTGTTGTCTTGATGAGTATATATTGAAAGTTTGATCAAGAAATGAGAAAGTTATAGCCAACGTTAAGTTTTCATGAAGAAAAAAGTGTGTATTTAACCCATACCTTCATTGTGACCTTAACCTTTATATTTAAGTATGGTCATGTCGATGTTGTCATGATGAGTATATATTGAAAGTTTGATGAAGAAATATCAAGAAATGAGAAAGTTGTAACCAACGTTTAGTTTTCGTGTAAAAACGAGTATTTTAACTCATATAATGACCTTCACCTTTATATTTTAGTATGGTCATGTCGATGTTGTCATGATGAGTATATATTAAAAGTTTGATGAAGAAATATCAAGAAATGAGAAAGTTATAGCCAACGTTAAGTTTTCGTGAAGAAAAAATTGAGTATTTAACCAATGTAATGACCTTCAGTGTGACCTTGACCTTTATATTTTAGTATGGTCATGTCGATGTTGTCATGATGAGTATATATTGAAAGTTTGATGAAGAAATATCAAGAAATGAGAAAGTTATAGCCAACATTAAGTTTTCGTGACGGACTGACTGACGGACGACAAAGTGATCCCTATGTATCGCACTTTCCTTCGAAAAGGCGACACAAAAATAGGTCAAGGTCATGGATGAGGTTTTGGCATATATTTCATAGCAATTTCAAGCTTATTTTGACTGCTATTTTAATACATATTGAAATCAGAAGACAAAATTAAATAAGGTACGGCATACGGAACTTTAATACAAGTCACCCCTCCCACACCCTCCCTTTGTTTTTATTGCGATTTTCGATTTATATATTTTTGGACATTGACAAATAATTGTACGGACGTGCGTAGGTGCGTACCGCAACTGACTAAGTTATCTACCCTTTGCTTGGAGGGTGAAGGTCATATCTGCATTGTCATTTTACGATGTACTAACCAAGATACAAGAACCAAATTTTGGAAGGTGTAGTGCATACACTTCATGAGAGTCAAGCGCATATAGTTTGTGAGAAGTGACCTAAACGCAAAAGTTGAATATAAAAATTATTGAGTTATCTGCCCTTTTGCTCAAAAGGTCAAGGTCATATCCACATTTGCTTTGTTATACCAAAGATATAATAAAAGTTTGAAAGGTCTAGTGCATACAGTTTATGAGAAAGTGACCTAAACGCAAAAGTTGAATGTAAAATTATGAAGTTATCTGCCCTTCGCTTGGAGGGTCACGTTCACGTTGCGCTGTACCTCCCATGATGCACCTATAAGTCTAGTGCATGATGGGGCATTATACGCCCGTTTCCTAAAGTTTTTATGTTAAAAGGATTTCCTAGGTGTCGGGTCAATAATTTATAACCCTTACCTTTGACCTTCTAATAAAGAAATAACTGATAACGGATGTTGTTTAACCAACTTGCAAGAGCACTATGTGTAGAAAGTTTCAAGACTGTAGATCAAATAGTTCGTGAATAACATCTGGGAAGGAATTTGTCATGATCAGGTCACAGTGACCTTGAAATCTGACCTATTAAGCTTAAAATCAATAGAGGTTGTTTTAACATGGGTACTATTTCTGTAAAGTTTCAAAACTGTAGGTCTAATAGTTACAAGTTACAGTGCGTGTTATGGTTTTAAAGTTATTGTGTGGAAGGCATATTTCCATATAAGGTCACTGTGACCTTGACCTTAAACCTACTGGCCCCAAAAGCAATAGGGCTCCTCCTTTCACCTAGGGCAATGTACATATGACGTTTTATGACTGTAAGTGTTACGGTTTTGAAGTTATTATGCAGAATTCATATTTCCACATAAGGTCACTGTAACTGTGACCTTTGACCTACTGACCCCAAAATAAATTGGGTTCCTGTTTTCAACAAGAGGGCCAAGATGGCCCTAAATCGATCACCTGAGTACTGGCACATTATCAAACTTCTTCGAAATCTTATGGTCATATACAATCTGTGCAAGTTTGGTTAAGATTGTTCAAGAAATGTGGGCTCTGTTGCGTATAACAATATTGATATAAAGATACTGACAAAGTTTGGTAATTATCAAATACAAAATGAAGGTGCTAGAGTGTAGTGCCTTGGGCAGGGCCAAATGTGACCCGAGGGCTACATGTAATAATATGAGAGCTTTGTGGTTTCAGAGAAGATTCTTTTCAGTTTTCCCTATACAAGCATATGTAAAACTGTGACCCCCGGGGCGGGGCCAGATGTGACCCCAGGGTCACCATTTGAACAAAACTGGTAGAGGACCATAAGCTTATAGCAAATGCAAAATATTATACCTCTGGCTGCAGTTCAGAGAAGACTTTTTAAGTTTTTCCCTATACATGTCATGTAAAACATGTGACTCTTGGGGCGGGGCCAAATGTGACCCCAGGATTACCATTTGAACAAATTTGGTAAAGGACCATAAGCTTATAGTAAATGTAAAATATCAAACCTCTGGCTCTTGTAGTTTCCGAGAAGAAGATTAAAAAAAAAATCCTATATAAGTCTATGTAAAACTGTGACCCTCGGGGCGGGGACGAATTTGACCCCAGTGTCACCATTTGAACAAATTTAGTAGAGGACCATAAGCTGATGCTACAAGTAATACATGAGAGCTCTGTGCCATGTGGTTCCAGAGAAGAAAACTTTTTCAGTTTTACCTGTACAAGCCTATGTAAAACTGAGACCCCCGGGGTGGGTCCCATTGTGAACCCTGGGTCACCATTTGAACAAACTTGGTAGAGGACCATAAGCTTATAGCAGATTTTTAAAAATATTAAACCTCTGGCTCATGCTGTTTCAGAGAAGAAGATTTTTTAAGTTTTTCCCTATGCATGTCTATGTAAAACATGTGACCCTTGGGGCGGGGCCAAATGTGACCCGAGGGTCACCATTTGAACAAACTTGGTAAAGGCCATAAGCTTATATATAGTAAATGCAAAATATTAAACCTCTAGCTCTTGTAATTTCCGAGAAGAAGATTTTTAAAAAAAAATCCTATATAAGTCTATGCAAAACTGTGACCACCGGGGCGGAGACAAATTTGACCCCAGGGTCACCATTTGAACAAATTTGGTAGAGGATCATAAACTGATGCTACATGTAATACATGAAAGCTCTAGATCCGACCTTGTGGTTTTAGAGAAGTAGATTTTTTAAAGTGTTTTCCTATATGTTTATATGAAAAACATGCAAAATGTCAATATACAAACTTTGGACCCCCGGGGCACGGCCATTTTTGACACCGGGGACTTTATTTGAACAAACTTGATAGTCTAGGCCTTGGCGATCATTTTAAAAGAAAAACTTGAAATCTTTTAAGGTTAAGACCATATATGGTAATGGCGGCCATCTTGGAAAGCGCTGACCTAATTTTAACAAATCTAAAAAGTATTCATCTAACGATCATCCATGTGAAGTTTGGTCAAAATTAGCCAAGCGGTTTCTGAGGAGAAGTCGTTTGACATGTTTGAAGGAAAGTTAACGACGGACGATGGACGAAGAGTGATCCCAATAGATCGGCTCAGGTGATCTAACAAGGGCAATAAACTTGTGCGGTTTCATGAGTGTAGATGTTACGGTTTTAAAGTTACCATGTGGAATTCACATTTCTATATAAGGTCGGTGACCTCGACCTTTGACACGAAAATCAATATGATTCCTGCTTTCAACAAGGGTGATGAACCTATGAAATTTCATGAGTGTAGGTATTATGGTTTTGAAGTCATCATTTTGAATTTATTTCCATATAAGGTTATGGTAACCTTGACATTTCTATATAAGGTGACACTCACTTTAACCAAAATATGAGTGAAGGTGTAACGGTTTTGAAGTTATTGTGTGGAAGGCATATTTCCATACAAGGTCACTGCAACCTTGAACTTTGACCTACTGACCCCAAAAGCAATAGGGTTCCACCTCTTACCTAGGGTAATATACCTATGAAGTTTCATGACTAGGTGTTATTATGCAGAATTCATATTTCCATATAAGTCAGGGACCTTGACCTTTGACCCCAAAATCAATAGGGTTCCTGCTTTCAACTGAATTGAATTAGATTTTATAGTCGCACCAACAGCTAAGGTCATATGGCGATTTTCCAGCTTCCATTGGTGGAGGAAGACCCGGGCAATTTTCATGCACGGGCGGGCACCTGGGTAGAACCACCCACGTTCCGCAAGCCAGCTGGATGCCTTCCTCACATAAAGATTCTTAGGCACCTGAGAAATCGAACAGACAGTGGTGAGGGGCAAGTGATCTCAAGTCAGAGACTCTAACCACTCGGCCATAGACGCCCCTCCTGCTTTCAACAAGGATGATAACCTGTGACATTTCACGAATGTAGGTGTTACGGTTTTGAAGTTGTCATTTGGAATTCATATTTCAATATAGGTGATGGTGACCTTTGACCTCAAACACATTAGGGTTTCTCCACTCACCATGGGCAATGTATGTATGAAGTTTTACTAGTGTAGGTGTTTCAATTTTGTAGTTATCATGAGGGATGCATTTTTCTATATAATTTGACGGTGCCCTTGACCTTTGACCTACTGACCCCAAAAGCAATATCGCGCTTCTTCTCACCTAGGGCAATGTTTTATGAGTGTAGGTGTTACGGTTTTGAAGTTATTGTGTGGAAGGCATATTTCTATATAAGGTCTCTGTAGGTCACTGTGACCTTGACCTTAAATCTACTGGCCTCAAAAGTAATAGGGCTCCTCCTCTCACCTAGAGCAATGTACCTATGAAGTTTTATGAGTGAAGGTGTTACAGTTTTGAAGTTATGCGGAATTCATATTTTCATATAAGGTGATTTTGACCTTGACATTTGACCTACTGATCCTAAAAGCTACAGGGTTGCTCGCCTAGGGCAATGTACCTATGAAGTTTCATGAGTATAGGTTAATGGTTTCGGAGTTATCGTCCGGAATACGCAATTGTTTACGGACGGACAGACAGACAGACGGACAATCCCATAAATACCTTTAATAATTATTACCCCACATCGTCCAAAACTGCCAACAGTACCTTAAGTAACCATTACCCCATTCCGTCTGAGATTGACAACATAATCACCCCATGTCAGTAGTATAGAAAGGGGGGGTACCAGGCCCCTTTTTTCCTCCCGAAAACATGAAAATCACTAAAATATGTAAGGGGGGACTCTATCAAAATTTGATAAAATGAGACATTTTTGAACAAAAAAAAAGTGGAAGGGGGGATCCTACCCGATTTGCTCATTTGCAATACAGACGTTTTGAAAAAAAAGAGTGGAAGTGGGGACCCTACCCGATTTTCTCATTTGTAATACAGACGTTTTGAAAAAAAAGAGTGGAAGTGGGGACCCTACCCGATTTTCTCATTTGTAATACAGGCGTTTTGAAAGAAAAAAAGAATGGAAGGGGGAACCCTTGCACATTGTAGCAGTTTTTTCATACTTTTTGGAAAAAAACTATACTGATGCCCTCACTATATATTTTACTCAATCATGAAAACCCGTCAAAAAAATATTTTGCCCTCGGGCAAAGTCTGACGGAACAAGATAGTCGTCATCACGATCCAAAACGGCATCAACTCCGGGTCTAGTCTCGGCAGTTAAACATAATCAGAAGGAGCAAAGCAATCCTCATCATCCCTATACATATCACACTCGATCATGACACTCAAAATGGGGTTCTGGTAAAGTTTGTGGAGTTACGTATTGAAATATCACCCAGTCAGAGACATCGAAATATCAGGGATGCTGAAATAGCATCAAATCAAGAATACTGAGACATCACAGAGTCAAGAATGTTGGAACAGCATCGGATCAAGAATACTGAGATATCACAGAATCAAGAATACTGAAACAGCATCGAATCAATCATACCGGGAAATCACAGAATCAAGAATACTGAGATATCATCAAATCAAGAATACTGAACTCGGGGCAAACCGGAGATATTGTGATATCACCGAACCAGAGATCTCGGATATCATTAAATTAAGAATACTGAGATATCACACAATCAAGAATACTGAGATATCACACAATCAAGAATACTGAGATACTGAGATATCATCAAATCAAGAATACTGAACTTGTAGCAAACCAGAGATATTGCGATATCATCAAATCAAGAATACCGAGATATCACAGGACCAAGAATATGAGATATCGTGAAATCAAGAATACTAAACCTGCAGCAAATCAGAGATATTGAGATATCATCAAACTAGAGATATTGAGATGTCATCAAATCAAGAATACTGAGATATCATAGAATCAAGAATACCGGAACAGCATCGAATCAAGAATACTGAGATATCACAGAATCAAGAATAACGGAACAGCATCAAATGAAGAATACTGAGATATCACAGAATCAAGAATACTGAACTTGCAGCAAACCAGAGATACTGAAACAGCATCGAATCAAGAATACCGAGATATCACAGAATCAAGAATGCTGAAACAGCATCGAATCAAGCATGCTGGGATATCACGAAATCAAGAATACCGAAACAGCAGCAAATCAGAGATACTGAGATATCATCAAATCAGATATGTTGAGAATCCATCACAGAATCAAGAATACTGAAATAGCATCGAATCAGGACTATTGAAATACCATCGAATCAAGAATACTGATATATCATAGAATCAAGAATGCTGAAATATCACAGAATCAAGAACACTGGAACAGCATCAAGTCAAGAATACTGAGATATCGTAGAATCAAGAATACTGAGATTTCATTGAATCAAGATTACTGAGATATCACGAAATCAAGAATACCGAAACAGCAGCAAATCAGAGATACTGAGATATCATCAAATCAGAGATGTTGAGAATTCATCACAGAATCAAGAATACTGAAATAGCATCGAATCAGGACTATTGAAATACCATCGAATCAAGAATACTGATATATCATAGAATCAAGAATGCTGAAATATCACAGAATCAAGAACACTGGAACAGCATCAAGTCAATATTACTGAGATATCGTAGAATCAAGAATACTGAGATTTCATTGAATCAAGAATACTGAGATATCATCAAATCAGAGATACTGAAATAGTATTGAATCAGAGATACTGAGATAGCATTGAATCAGAGATATTGGAAAATCATCAAATCAAGAATACCGAGATAGCAGCAAGTCAGAAATATTGAGATATCATTAAATCAAGAACTCTGAACTCGCAACAACCAGAGATATTGAGATATCATCAAACCAAGCATGCTGAAACAGTATCAAATCAAGAATGCTGAAATATCACAGAATCAAGAATATGAGATCATAGAATCAAGAATATTGAGATTTCATAGAATCAAGAATACTGGAACAGCATCCAATCTAGAATACTGAGTTAGCAGAAAATCATGAATACTGAAATAGTAACAAATCAGAGATCTCGGGATATCATCAAATCATGAATACTGAAATAGCAGCAAATCAAGAATACTGAGACATCACAGAATCAAGAATACTGAAACAGCATCAAGTCAAGAATATTGAAATAGTAGCAAACCAGAGATATTGAGATATCATCAAACCAGAGATATTGAGATATCATCAAATCCAGAATACCGAGATATCGCAGAATCAAGAATACTGGAACAGCATTGAATCAAGAATACTGAGATATCATCAAATCAAGAATACTGGAACAGCATCAAATCAAGAATACTGAGATATCATTAAATCAAGAATACTGAGATATCATCAATCAAGAATACTGAACTTGTAGCAAGCCAGAGATATTGAGATATCATCAAACTAGAGATATTGAGATGTCATCAAATCAAGAATACTGAGATATCATAGAATCAAGAATACCGGAACAGCATCGAATCAAGAATACTGAGATATCACAAAATCAAGAATAACGGAACAGCATCAAATAAAGAATACTGAGATATCACATAATCAAGAATACTGGAACAGCATCAAATCAAGAATACTGAGATATCATCAAATCAAGAATACTGAGAGTTCATCAAATCAAGAATACCGAGATATAATCAAATCAAGAATACTGGAACAGCATCAAATCAGGAATACTGAGATATCATCAAATCAAGAATATCGAGATATCATCAAACCAATAATATTGAGATAGCAGCAAATCAAGAATACTGAAATAGCAGCATATCAAAAAAACTGAGATATCATCAAATAAGGAATACGGAGATATCAAAGAATATAAAATACTGAGATATCATCAAATCAAGAATACTGAGATATAATCAGATCAAGAATACTGAACTTTTTGAAAACCAGAGATATCATCAAATCAATAATACTGTCATATCATCAAATCGAGCATGCTGAGATATCACATAATCAAGAATATTGGAACAGCATCAAATCAAGAATACTGAGATATCATCAAATCAAGAATATTGAGATATCATCAAATCAGGAATACTCAGATATCATCAATTTAAGAATACTGAGATATCAACAAATCAGAGATCTCGAGATATCGTCAAATCAAGAATACTGAAGTAGCAGCAAATCATAGATACTGAGATATCATCAAATCAGAGATACTGAGATATCATCAAATCAGAGATACTGAGTTATCATCAATTCAAGAATATTGAGATATCATCAAATCAGAGATCTCGAGATATCATCAAATCAGAGATGCTGAAATAGCAGCAAACCAGAGATACTGAAATTGCAGCAAATCAGAGATCTCGAGATATCATCAATTCAGGAATACTAAAGTTGCAGCAAATCAGAGATACTGAGATATCATCAAATCAGAGATACTGAGATATCATCAATTCAAGAATATTGAGATATCATCAAATCAGAGATCTCGAGATATCATCAAATCAGAGATACTGAAATAGCAGCAAATCAGAGATACTGGAATAGCAGCAAATCAGAGATCTCGAGATATCATCAAATCATGAATACTGAAATAGCAGCAAATCAGAGATACTGAAATATCAGCAAATCAGAGATACTGGAATAGCAACAAATCAGAGATACTGAGATATCATCAAATCAGAGATACTGGGATATCATCAAATCAGGGATGCTGGGATGTCATCAAATCAGTGATACTGGGATAGCAGCAAATCATGAATACTGGAATGGCAGCAAATCAGAGATACTGGGATGTCATCAAGTCAGAGATACTGGGATATCATCAAATCAGAGATACTGAGATAGCACGGAATCCGTCATAGAATCAAGACTACTGAAATAGCATCGGATCAAGACTATTGAAATAGCATCGAATCAAGAATACTGAGATATCATAGAATCAAGCAGGCTGAGATATCTCAGAATCAAGAATACTGGAACAGCATCAAATCAAGAATACTGAGATATGGCAGAATCAAGAATCAAGAATACTGAGATATCATTGAATCAAGAATATTGAGATATCACAGAATCACGAATACCAGAACATCATCAAACCAGAGATCTCGGGATATCATCAAATCTGAGATCTCGGGATATCATCAAATCGGGGGTACTGAGATATCATTGAATCAAAAATACTGAGATATCATCAAATCAGAGATCTCAAGATATCATCAAATCAGAAATATTGAGATAGCAGCAAATCAAAGATATTGAGATATAATCAAATCAGAAATATTGAGATATCATCAAATCAAGAATACTGGGATATCATCAAATCAGGGATATTGGGATATCATCAAATGGGAGATCTCGAGATAGCAGCAAATCAGAGATATTGAGATAGCAGCAAATCAGAGATATTGAGATCTCATCAAATCAGAAATATTGAGATATCATCAAATCAGAAATATTGAGATAGCAGCAAATCAGAGATACTGAGATATCATCAAATCAGATATTTCGAGATATCATCAAATCAGAAATATTGAGATAGCAGCAAATCAGAGATTTTGAGATATCATCAAATCAAGAATACTGAGATATCATCAAATCAGGGATCTCGAGATATCATCAAATCAGAAATATTGAGATAGCAGCAAATCAGAGATACTGGGATATCATCAAATCAGAGATCTCGGGATATCATCAAATCAGAAATATTGAGATATTATCAAATCAGAAATATTGAGATAGCAGCAAATCAGAGATACTGAGATATCATCAAATCAGATATCTCGAGATATCATCAAATCAGAAATATTGAGATAGCAGCAAATCAGAGATATTGAGATAGCAGCAAATCAGAGATATTGAGATATCATCAAATCAGAAATATTGAGATATCATCAAATCAGAAATATTGAGATAGCAGCAAATCAGAGATACTGAGATATCATCAAATCAGATATCTCGAGATATCATCAAATCAGAAATATTGAGATAGCAGCAAATCAGAGATTTTGAGATATCATCAAATCAGGAATACTGAGTTATCATCAAATCAGGGATCTCGAGATATCATCAAATCAGAAATATTGAGATAGCAACAAATCAGAGATACTGGGATATCATCAAATCAGAGATCTCGGGATATCATCAAATCAGAAATATTGAGATATCATCAAATCAGAAATATTGAGATAGCAGCAAATCAGAGATACTTAGATATCATCAAATCAGATATCTCGAGATATCATCAAATCAGAAATATTGAGATAGCAGCAAATCAGAGATATTGAGATATCATCAAATCAAGAATACTGAGATATCCTCAAATCGGAGATCTCGTGATATCATCAAATTAGAAATATTGAGATAGCAGCAAATCGGAGATACTGGGATATCATCAAATCAGAGATCTCGGGATATCATCAAATCAGAAATATTGAGATATCATCAAATCAAAGATATTGGGATTCATCAAATCAAAAATATTGAGATATCATCAAATCAGAGATCTCGAGATATCTGCAAATCAGAGATACTGAGATATCATCAAATCAGAGATCTCGGGATATCATCAAATCAGAAATATTGAGATATTATCAAATCAGAAATATTGAGATAGCAGCAAATCAGAGATACTGAGATATCATCAAATCAGATATCTCGAGATATCATCAAATCAGAAATATTGAGATAGCAGCAAATCAGAGATATTGAGATAGCAGCAAATCAGAGATATTGAGATATCATCAAATCAGAAATATTGAGATATCATCAAATCAGAAATATTGAGATAGCAGCAAATCAGAGATACTGAGATATCATCAAATCAGATATCTCGAGATATCATCAAATCAGAAATATTGAGATAGCAGCAAATCAGAGATTTTGAGATATCATCAAATCAAGAATACTGAGTTATCATCAAATCAGGGATCTCGAGATATCATCAAATCAGAAATATTGAGATAGCAACAAATCAGAGATACTGTGATATCATCAAATCAGAGATCTCGGGATATCATCAAATCAGAAATATTGAGATATCATCAAATCAGAAATATTGAGATAGCAGCAAATCAGAGATACTTAGATATCATCAAATCAGATATCTCGAGATATCATCAAATCAGAAATATTGAGATAGCAGCAAATCAGAGATATTGAGATATCATCAAATCAAGAATACTGAGATATCCTCAAATCGGAGATCTCGTGATATCATCAAATTAGAAATATTGAGATAGCAGCAAATCAGAGATACTGGGATATCATCAAATCAGAGATCTCGGGATATCATCAAATCAGAAATATTGAGATATCATCAAATCAAAGATATTGGGATATCATCAAATCAAAAATATTGAGATATCATCAAATCAGAGATCTCGAGATATCTGCAAATCAGAGATACTGAGATATCATCAAATCAGAGATACTGAGATATCATCTATTCAAGAATACTGAGATATTATCAAATCAGAGATCCTGAGATATCATTAAATCAGAGATATTGAGATAGCAGCAAATCAGTAATATTGAGATATCATCAAATCAAGAATACTGAAACACCATCGAATCTAGAAAACTGAGATATCATCAAATCATGAATATTGAAATAACAGCAAATCAAGAATACTGAGATATCATAGAATCATGGATACTGAAATAGCAGCAAACCACGAATACTGAAATAGCAGCAAATCAGAGATCTGGAGATATCATCAAATCAAGAACACCGGGATAGTAGCAAATCAGAGATCTGGAGATATCATCAAATCATGAATACAGAAATATCAGCTAATCAAGAATACCGGGATAGTAGCAAATCAAAGATCTGGAGATATCATCAAATCAAGAATACCAGGATAGTAGCAAATCAGAGATCTGGAGATATCATCAAATCATGAATACAGAAATATCAGCAAATCAAGAATACCGAGATATCATCAAATTAAGAATACTGGAACAACCTTGAATCAATAATACTGAGATATCACAGAATCGAAAATATTGGAACATCACAGAATCAAGAATACGGAGATATCACAGAATCAAGTATTGAAACATCACATAATCAAGGATATTGACACATCACAGAATCGAGAGTACTGGAACATCCCAGAATCAGCGATATTGGAACATCACAGAATCCATCATGGAATATTGAAATGTCTAGAATCTATCACAGAATCAACGATATTGGAACATCACAGAATCACAGGTATCGCTCATTCGGGGAAACTAGAGATCATCCAGACAGAGATAAGTTGAGTTAGGAAGCTATTTCCATCTAGGATTACAACATGCGTGAAACATACAGCAAGAATACAACAAGCATACTCTAGACATGCTAGTGAAAATAAGCAAAGATAAGTTAATATAAGTTAAGATAAGTTAAATATCTTAACTTATATTAACTTATCTTTGCTTATTTTCACTAGCATGCCTGTGCTAATTCCGTAGCATTGTGGAAGCATGCATATAGATAGAAAAAAGAACAAACATGCTTATCATTTTCTAATTTCGTTTACATGATATGGCTAGATTATGCTTGTTGTATTCTTGCTGTATGTTTCACGCATGTTGTAATCCTAGATGGAAATAGCTTTCTAACTCAACTTATCTCTGTCTGGATGATCTCTAGTTTCCCCGACTGAGCGATACCTGTGATTCTGTGATGTTCCAATATCGTTGATTCTGTGATAGATTCTAGACATTTCAGTATTCCATGATGGATTCTGTGATGTTCCAATATCGCTGATTCTGGGATGTTCCAGTACTCTCGATTCTGTGATGTGTCAATATCCTTGATTATGTGATGTTTCAATACTTGATTCTGTGATATCTCCGTATTCTTGATTCTGTGATGTTCCAATATTCTCGATTCTGTGATATCTCAGTATTATTGATTCAAGGCTGTTCCAGTATTCTTGATTTGATGATATCTCGGAATTCTTGATTTGCTGATATTTCTGTATTCATGATTTGATGATATCTCCAGATCTCTGATTTGCTACTATCCTGGTATTCTTGATTTGATGATATCTCCAGATCGTTGATTTGCTACTAGCCCGGTATTCTTGATTAGCTGATATTTCTGTATTCATGATTTGATGATATCTCCAGATCTCTGATTTGCTACTATCCCGGTGTTCTTGATTTGATGATATCTCCAGATCTCTGATTTGCTGCTATTTCAGTATTCGTGGTTTGCTGCTATTTCAGTATCCATGATTCTATGATATCTCAGTATTCTTGATTTGCTGCTATTTCAATATTCATAATTTGATGATATCTCAGTATTCTTGATTCGATGCTGTTTCAGTATTCTTGATTTGATGATATCTCAATATTACTGATTTGCTGCTATCTCAATATCTCTGATTTGATGATATCTCAGGATCTCTGATTTGATAATATCTCAGTATTCTTGAATTGATGATATCTCAGTATCTCTGATTTGATGATATCTCAGTATCTCTGATTTGCAGATATCTCGAGATCTCTGATTTGATGATATCTCAATATTTTTGATTTGATGATATCCCAATATCTTTGATTTGATGATATCTTAATATTTCTGATTTGATGATATCCCGAGATCTCTGATTTGATGATATCCCAGTATCCCTGATTTGCTGCTATCTCAATATTTCTGATTTGATGATATCACGAGATCTCCGATTTGATGATATCTCAGTATTCTTGATTTGATGATATCTCAATATCTCTGATTTGCTGCTTTCTCAATATTTATGATTTGATGATATCTCGAGATATCTGATTTGATGATATCTCAGTATCTCTGATTTGCTGCTATCTCAATATTTCTGATTTGATGATATCACGAGATCTCCGATTTGATGATATCTCAGTATTCTTGATTTGATGATATCTCAATATCTCTGATTTGCTGCTTTCTCAATATTTATGATTTGATGATATCTCGAGATATCTGATTTGATGATATCTCAGTATCTCTGATTTGCTGCTATCTCAATATTTCTGATTTGATGATATCTCAATATTTCTGTTTTGATGATATCCCGAGATCTCTGATTTGATGATATCTCAGTATCTCTGATTTGCTGCTATCTCAATATTTCTGATTTGCTGATATCTCGAGATCCCTGATTTGATGATTCTCAGTATTCTTGATTTGCTGCTATCTCAATATTTCTGATTTGATGATATCTCGATATTTCTGATTTGATGATATCTCAATATCTCTGATTTGCTGCTATCTCAATATCTCTGATTTGCTGCTATCTCGAGATCTCCCATTTGATGATATCCCAATATCCCTGATTTGATGATATCCCAGTATTCTTGATTTGATGATATCTCAATATTTTTGATTTGATTATATCTCAATATCTCTGATTTGCTGCTATCTCAGTATTTCTGATTTGATGATATCTCGAGATCTCTGATTTGATGATATCTCAGTATTTTTGATTCAATGATATCTCAATACCCCCGATTTGATGATATCCCGAGATCTCAGATTTGATGATATCTCGAGATCTCTTGTTTGATGATGTACCGGTATTCGTGATTCTGTGATATCTCAATATTCTTGATTCAATGATATCTCAGTATTCTTGATTCTTGATTCTGCCATATCTCAGTATTCTTGATTTGATACTGTTCCAGTATTCTTGATTCTGTGATATCTCAGCCTGCTTGATTCTATGATATCTCAGTATTCTTGATTCGATGCTATTTCAATAGTCTTGATCCGATGCTATTTCAGTAGTCTTGATTCTATGACGGATTCCGTGCTATCTCAATATCTCTGAGTGGCTGCCATTCCAGTATTCATGATTTGCTGCTATCCCAGTATCACTGATTTGATGACATCCCAGCATCCCTGATTTGATGATATCCCAGTATCTCTGATTTGATGATATCTCAGTATCTCTGATTTGTTGCTATTCCAGTATCTCTGATTTGCTGATATTTCAGTATCTCTGATTTGCTGCTATTTCAGTATTCATGATTTGATGATATCTCGAGATCTCTGATTTGCTGCTATTCCAGTATCTCTGATTTGCTGCTATTTCAGTATCTCTGATTTGATGATATCTCGAGATCTCTGATTTGATGATATCTCAATAATCTTGAATTGATGATATCTCAGTATCTCTGATTTGATGATATCTCAGTATCTCTGATTTGCTGCAACTTCAGTATTCCTGATTTGATGATATCTCGAGATCTCTGATTTGCTGCTATTTCAGTATCTCTGGTTTGCTGCTATTTCAGCATCTCTGATTTGATGATATCTCGAGATCTCTGATTTGATGATATCTCAATATTCTTGAATTGATGATAACTCAGTATCTCTGATTTGATGATATCTCAGTATCTCTGATTTGATGATATCTCAGTACCTCTGATTTGCTGCAACTTCAGTATTCTTGATTTGACGATATCTCGAGATCTCTGATTTGATGATATCTCAGTATTCTTGAATTGATGATATCTCAGTATTCCTGATTTGATGATATCTCAGTATTCCTGATTTGATGATATCTCAATATTCTTGATTTGATGATATCTCAGTATTCTTGATTTGATGCTGTTCCAGTATTCTTGATTATGTGATATCTCAGCATGCTCGATTTGATGATATGACAGTATTATTGATTTGATGATATCTCTGGTTTGCAAAAAGTTCAGTATTCTTGATCTGATTATATCTCAGTATTCTTGATTTGATGATATCTCAGTATTCTTTATTCTTTGATATCTCCGTATTCTTGATTTGATGATATCTCAGTTTTTTTGATATGCTTCTATTTCAGTATTCTTGATTTGCTGCTATCTCAATATTCTTGGTTTGATGATATCTCGATATTCTTGATTTGATGATATCTCAGTATTCTTGATTTGATGCTGTTCCAGTATTCTTGATTTGATGATATCTCGGTATTCTTGATTTGATGAACTCTCAGTATTCTTGATTTGATGATATCTCAGTATTCTTGATTTGATGCTGTTTCAGTATTCTTTATTATATGATATCTCAGTATTCTTGATTTGATGATATCTCGATATCTCTGGTTTGCTGCAAGTTCAGTATTCTTGATTTGATGCTGTTCCAGTATTCTTGATTCTGTGACATCTCAACATGCTTGATTCTATGATATCTCAGTATTCTTGATTTGATGATAGGTTTGCTGCAAGTTCAGTATTCTTGATTCTATGACATCTCAGTATTCTTGATTTGCTGCTATTTTAGTACTCTTGATTTGATGCTGTTCCAGTATTCTTTATTCTGTGATATCTCAGTATTCTTGATTCTATGATATCTCAATATACGTGATTCTGTGATATCTCAGTATACTTGATTCTATGATATCTCAATATACTTGATTCTGTGATATCTCAGTATTCTTGATTCTGTGATATCTCAGTATTCTTGATTTGATGCTGTTCCAGTATTCTTGATTCTGTGATGGATTCCGTGCTATCTCAATATCTCCGATTTCATGATATATCAGTATTCTTGATTTGCTGTTATTTCAGTATTCATGATTTGCTACTATCTCAGTATTCTTGATTTGATGATTTCTCAATATCTCTGATTCAATGCTATCTCAGTATCTCTGATTTGATGATATCTCAGTATTCTTGATTCTGAGATATGTCAGCATGCTTGATTCGATGCTGTTTCAGTATTCTGGATTCTGAGATATTTCAGTATGCTTGATTTGGTACTGTTCTAGTATTCTTCATTCTGTGATATCACAGCATGCTTGATTCTATGATAGCTCAAAATTCTTGATTCCATGATATCTGAGCATGCTTGATTCGATGCAGTTTCTGTGATATCTCGGTATTCTTGATTTGATGCTGTTCCGGTATTCTTGATTCTGCGACATCTCAGTATTCTTGATTTGATCATATCTCAATATCGCTGGTTTGATGGTATCTCAATATCTCTGGCTTGCTACAAGTTCAGTATTCTTGATTGATGATATCTCAGTATTCTTGATTTAATGATATCTCAGTATTCTTGATTTGATGCTGTTCCAGTATTCTTGATTTGATGATATCTCAGTATTCTTGATGCAATGCTGTTCCAGTATTCTTGATTCTGCGATATCTCGGTATTCTGGATTTGATGATATCTCAATATCTCTGGTTTGATGATATCTCAATATCTCTGGTTTGCTACTATTTCAATATTCTTGATTTGATGCTGTTTCAGTATTCTTGATTCTGTGATGTCTCAGTATTCTTGATTTGCTGCTATTTCAGTATTCATGATTTGATGATATCCCGAGATCTCTGATTTGTTACTATTTCAGTATTCATGATTTTCTGCTAACTCATTATTCTAGATTGGATGCTGTTCCAGTATTCTTGATTCTATGAAATCTCAATATTATTGATTCTATGATATCTCAGTATTCTTGATTCTGTGATATTTCAGCATTCTTGATTTGATACTGTTTCAGTATGCTTGGTTTGATGATATCTCAATATCTCTGGTTGTTGCAAGTTCAGAGTTCTTGATTTAATGATATCTCAATATCTCTGACTTGCTGCTATCTCGGTATTCTTGATTTGATGATTTTCCAATATCTCTGATTCAATGCTATCTCAGTATCTCTGATTCAATACTATTTCAGTATCTCTGATTTGATGATATCTCAGTATTCTTGATTCAATGAAATCTCAGTATTCGTGATTCTACGATATCTCAGTAATCTTGACTTGATGCTGTTCCAGTGTTCTTGATTCTGTGATATTTCAGCATTCTTGATTCTATGATATATCAGTATTCTTGATTCGATGGTATTTCAATAGTCCTGATTCGATGCTATTTCAGTATTCTTGATTCTGTGATGAATTCTCAACATCTCTTATTTGATGATATCTCAGTATCTCTGATTTGCTGCTGTTTCGGTATTCTTGATTTCGTGATATCTCAGTATTCTTGATTCAATGAAATCTCAGTATTCTTGATTCTACGATATCTCAGTATTCTTGACTTGATGCTGTTCCAGTGTTCTTGATTCTGTGATATTTCAGCATTCTTGATTCTATGATATATCAGTATTCTTGATTCGATGGTATTTCAATAGTCCTGATTCGATGCTATTTCAGTATTCTTGATTCTGTGATGGATTCTCAACATCTCTGATTTGATGATATCTCAGTATCTCTGATTTGCTGCTGTTTCGGTATTCTTGATTTCGTGATATCCCAGCATGCTTGATTTGATGCTGTTTCAGCATTCTTGATTCTGTGATATCTCGGTATTCTTGATTCGATGCTGTTTCAGTATCTCTGGTTTGCTGCAAGTTCAGTATTCTTGATTCTGTGATATCTCAGTATTCTTCATTTGATGCTGTTCCGTTATTCTTGATTCTGTGATATCTCAGTATTCTTGATTCGATGCTGTTCCGGTATTCTTGATTCTATGATATCTCAGTATTCTTGATTTGATGACATCTCAATATCTCTAGTTTGATGATATCTCAATATCTCTGATTTGCTGCAGGTTCAGTATTCTTGATTTTATGATATCTCATATTCTTGGTCCTGTGATATCTCGGTATTCTTGATTTGATGATATCGCAATATCTCTGGTTTGCTACAAGTTCAGTATTCTTGATTTGATGATATCTCAGTATCTCAGTATTCTTGATTGTGTGATATCTCAGTATTCTTGATTGTGTGATATCTCAGTATTCTTAATTTAATGATATCCGAGATCTCTGGTTCGGTGATATCACACTATCTCCGATTTGCCCCGAGTTCAGTATTCTTGATTTGATGATATCTCAGTATTCTTGATTCTGTGATTTCCCGGTATGATTGATTCGATGCTGTTTCAGTATTCTTGATTCTGTGATATCTCAGTATTCTTGATCCGATGCTGTTCCAACATTCTTGACTCTGTGATGTCTCAGTATTCTTGATTTGATGCTATTTCAGCATCCCTGATATTTCGATATCTCTGACTGGGTGATATTTCGATACGTAACTCCACAAACATTACCAGAACCCCATTTTGAGTGTCATGATCGAGTGTGATATGTATAGGGATGATGAGGATTGCTTTGCTCCTTCTGATTTTGTTTAACTGCCGAGACTAGACCCGGAGTTGATGCCGTTTTGGATCGTGATGACGACTATCTTGTTCCGTCAGACTTTGCCCGAGGGCAAAATATTTTTTTGACGGGTTTTCATGATTGAGTAAAATATATAGTGAGGGCATCAGTATAGTTTTTTTCCAAAAAGTATGAAAAAACTGCTACAATATGCAAGGGTTCCCCCTTCCACTCTTTTTTTCTTTCGAAACGCCTGTATTACAAATGAGAAAATCGGGTAGGGTCCCCACTTCCACTCTTTTTTTTCAAAACGTCTGTATTACAAATGAGCAAATCGGGTAGGATCCCCCCTTCCACTTTTTTTTTGTTCAAAAATGTCTCTTTTTATCAAATTTTGATAGAGTCCCCCCTTACATATTTTAGTGATTTTCATGTTTTCGGGAGGAAAAAAGGGGCCTGGTACCCCCCCCCTTTCTATACTACTGACATGGGGTGATTATGTTGTCAATCTCGGACGGAATGGGGTAATGGTTACTTAAGGTACTGTTGGCAGTTTTGGACGATGTGGGGTAATAATTATTAAAGGTATTTATGGGATTGTCCGTCTGTCTGTCTGTCTGTCCGTCCGTAAACAATTGCGTATTCCGGACGATAACTCCGAAACCATTAACCTATACTCATGAAACTTCATAGGTACATTGCCCTAGGCGAGCAACCCTGTAGCTTTTAGGATCAGTAGGTCAAATGTCAAGGTCATAATCACCTTATATGAAAATATGAATTCCGCATAACTTCAAAACCGTAACACTTACAGTCATAAAACGTCATATGTACATTGCCCTAGGTGAGAGGAGGAGCCCTATTACTTTTGAGGCCAGTAGATTTAAGGTCAAGGTCACAGTGACCTACAGAGACCTTATATAGAAATATGCCTTCCACACAATAACTTCAAAACCGTAACACCTACACTCATAAAACATTGCAGGTGAGAAGAAGCGCGATATTGCTTTTGGGGTGAGTAGGTCAAAGGTCAAGGGTACCGTCAAATTATATAGAAAAATGCATCCCTCATGATAACTACAAAATTGAAACACCTACACTAGTAAAACTTCATACATACATTGCCCATGGTGAGTGGAGAAACCCTAATGTGTTTGAGGTCAAAGGTCACCATCACCTATATTGAAATATGAATTCCAAATGACAACTTCAAAACCGTAACACCTACATTCGTGAAATGTCACAGGTTATCATCCTTGTTGAAAGCAGGAGGGGCGTCTATGGCCGAGTGGTTAGAGTCTCTGACTTGAGATCACTTGCCCCTCACCACTGTCTGTTCGATTTCTCAGGTGCCTAAGAATCTTTATGTGAGGAAGGCATCCAGCTGGCTTGCGGAACGTGGGTGGTTCTACCCAGGTGCCCGCCCGTGCATGAAAATTGCCCGGGTCTTCCTCCACCAATGGAAGCTGGAAAATCGCCATATGACCTTAGCTGTTGGTGCGACTATAAAATCCAATTCAATTCAGTTGAAAGCAGGAACCCTATTGATTTGGGGGTCAAAGGTCAAGGTCCCTGACTTATATGGAAATATGAATTCTGCATAATAACACCTAGTCATGAAACTTCATAGGTATATTGCCCTAGGTAAGAGGAGGAACCCTATTGCTTTTGGGGTCAGTAGGTCAAAGTTCAAGGTTGCAGTGACCTTCCACACAATAACTTCAAAACCGTTACACCTTCACTCATATTTTGGTTAAAGTGAGTGTCACCTTATATAGAAATGTCAAGGTTACCATAACCTTATATGGAAATAAATTCCAAATGATGACTTCAAAACCATAATACCTACACTCATGAAATTTCATAGGTTCATCACCCTTGTTGAAAGCAGGAATCATATTGATTTTCGTGTCAAAGGTCAAGGTCACCGACCTTATATAGAAATGTGAATTCCGCATGGTAACTTTAAAACCGTAACATCTACACTCATGAAACCGCACAGGTTTATTGCCCTTGTTAGATCACCTGAGCCGATCTATTGGGATCACTCTTCGTCCATCGTCCGTCGTTAACTTTCCTTCAAACATGTCAAACGACTTCTCCTCAGAAACCGCTTGTCTAATTTTGACCAAACTTCACATGGATGATCTTTAGATGAATACTTTTTAGATTTGTTAAAATTAGGTCAGCGCTTTCCAAGATGGCCGCCATTACCATATATGGTCTTAACCTTAAAAGATTTCAAGTTTTTCTTTTAAAATGATCGCCAAGGCCTAGACTATCAAGTTGGTTCAAATAAAGTCCCCGGTGTCAAAAATGGCCGTGCCCCGGGGGTCCAAAGTTTGTATATTGACATTTTGCATGTTTTTCATATAAACATATATGAAAACACTTTAAAAAATCTACTTCTCTGAAACCACAAGGTCGGATCTAGAGCTTTCATGTATTACATGTAGCATCAGTTTATGGTCCTCTACCAAATTTGTTCAAATGGTGACCCTGGGGTCAAATTTGTCCCCGCCCCGGTGGTCACAGTTTTGCATAGACTTATATAGGAATTTTTTTTAAAAATCTTCTTCTCGGAAATTACAAGAGCTAGAGGTTTAATATTTTGCATTTACTATATATAAGCTTATGGTCCTTTACCAAGTTTGTTCAAATGGTGACCCTCGGGTCACATTTGGCCACGCCCCAAGGGTCACATGTTTTACGTAGACATGCATAGGGAAAAACTTAAAAAATCTTCTTCTCTGAAACAGCATGAGCCAGAGGTTTAATATTTTGAAAAATCTGCTATAAGCTTATGGTCCTCTACCAAGTTTGTTCAAATGGTGACCCAGGGGGCGGACTATAAACCTGAGAATTACACACACACACACATGGTGACCCAGGGGTCACAATGGGACCCACCCCGGGGGTCTCAGTTTTACATAGGCTTGTACAGGGAAAACTGAAAAAGTTTTCTTCTCTGGAACCACATGGCACAGAGCTCTCATGTATTACTTGTAGCATCAGTTTATGGTCCTCTACTAAATTTGTTCAAATGGTGACACTGGGGTCAAATTCGTCCCCGCCCCGAGGGTCACAGTTTTACATAGACTTATATAGGATTTTTTTTTAAATCTTCTTCTCGGAAACTACAAGAGCCAGAGGTTTGATATTTTACATTTACTATAAGCTTATGGTCCTTTACCAAATTTGTTCAAATGGTAATCCTGGGGTCACATTTGGCACCGCCCCAAGAGTCACATGTTTTACATGACATGTATAGGGAAAAACTTAAAAAATCTTCTCTGAACTGCAGCCAGAGGTATAATATTTTGCATTTGCTATAAGCTTATGGTCCTCTATCAGTTTTGTTCAAATGGTGACCCTGGGGTCACATCTGGCCCCGCCCCGGGGGTCACAGTTTTACATATGCTTGTATAGGGAAAACTGAAAAGAATCTTCTTCTCTGAAACCACAAAGCTCTCATATTATTACATGTAGCCCTCGGGTCACATTTGGCCCTGCCCAAGGTACTACACTCTAGCACCTTCATTTTGTATTTGATAATTACCAAACTTTGTCAGTATCATTATATCAATATTGTTATACGCAACAGAGCCCACATTTCTTGAACAATCTTAACCAAACTTGCACAGATTGTATATGACCATAAGATTTCGAAGAAGTTTGATAATGTGCCAGTACTCAGGTGATCGATTTAGGGCCATCTTGGCCCTCTTGTTGAAAACAGGAACCCAATTTATTTTGGGGTCAGTAGGTCAAAGGTCACAGTTACAGTGACCTTATGTGGAAATATGAATTCTGCATAATAACTTCAAAACCGTAACACTTACAGTCATAAAACGTCATATGTACATTGCCCTAGGTGAAAGGAGGAGCCCTATTGCTTTTGGGGCCAGTAGGTTTAAGGTCAAGGTCACAGTGACCTTATATGGAAATATGCCTTCCACACAATAACTTTAAAACCATAACACGCACTGTAACTTGTAACTATTAGACCTACAGTTTTGAAACTTTACAGAAATAGTACCCATGTTAAAACAACAACCTCTATTGATTTTAAGCTTAATAGGTCAGATTTCAAGGTCACTGTGACCTGATCATGACAAATTCCTTCCCAGATGTTATTCACGAACTATTTGATCTACAGTCTTGAAACTTTCTACACATAGTGCTCTTGCAAGTTGGTTAAACAACATCCGTTATCAGTTATTTCTTTATTAGAAGGTCAAAGGTAAGGGTTATAAATTATTGACCCGACACCTAGGAAATCCTTTTAACATAAAAACTTTAGGAAACGGGCGTATAATGCCCCATCATGCACTAGACTTATAGGTGCATCATGGGAGGTACAGCGCAACGTGACAAAGCAAATGTGAACGTGACCTTGACCCTCCAAGCGAAGGGCAGATAACTTCATAATTTTACATTCAACTTTTGCGTTTAGGTCACTTTCTCATAAACTGTATGCACTAGACCTTTCAAACTTTGATTATATCTTTGGTATAACAAAGCAAATGTGGATATGACCTTGACCTTTTGAGCAAAAGGGCAGATAACTCAATAATTTTTACATTCAACTTTTGCGTTTAGGTCACTTCTCACAAACTATATGCGCTTGACTCTCATGAAGTGTATGCACTACACCTTCCAAAATTTGGTTCTTGTATCTTGGTTAGTACATCGTAAAATGACAATGCAGATATGACCTTCACCCTCCAAGCAAAGGGTAGATAACTTAGTCAGTTGCGGTACGCACCTACGCACGTCCGTACAATTATTTGTCAATGTCCAAAAATATATAAATCGAAAATCGCAATAAAAACAAAGGGAGGGTGTGGGAGGGGTGACTTGTATTAAAGTTCCGTATGCCGTACCTTATTTAATTTTGTCTTCTGATTTCAATATGTATTAAAATAGCAGTCAAAATAAGCTTGAAATTGCTATGAAATATATGCCAAAACCTCATCCATGACCTTGACCTATTTTTGTGTCGCCTTTTCGAAGGAAAGTGCGATACATAGGGATCACTTTGTCGTCCGTCAGTCAGTCCGTCCGTCACGAAAACTTAATGTTGGCTATAACTTTCTCATTTCTTGATATTTCTTCATCAAACTTTCAATATATACTCATCATGACAACATCGACATGACCATACTAAAATATAAAGGTCAAGGTCACACTGAAGGTCATTACATTGGTTAAATACTCAATTTTTTCTTCACGAAAACTTAACGTTGGCTATAACTTTCTCATTTCTTGATATTTCTTCATCAAACTTTTAATATATACTCATCATGACAACATCGACATGACCATACTAAAATATAAAGGTGAAGGTCATTATATGAGTTAAAATACTCGTTTTTACACGAAAACTAAACGTTGGTTACAACTTTCTCATTTCTTGATATTTCTTCATCAAACTTTCAATATATACTCATCATGACAACATCGACATGACCATACTTAAATATAAAGGTTAAGGTCACAATGAAGGTATGGGTTAAATACACACTTTTTTCTTCATGAAAACTTAACGTTGGCTATAACTTTCTCATTTCTTGATCAAACTTTCAATATATACTCATCAAGACAACACCAACATGACCATGCTAAAATATAAAGGTCCAGGTCACGCTGAAGGTCATTATATGGGTTAAATACTCATTTTTAGCTCTATTGAGGTTGAAAACCAGACAGATCGAACAAGTAACAGTGGAGCTATGGCCCTTTTTCAATAATTGGTAATGTACACTCAAAACTCGAAGGGTTGTGGGTTCAGATCTCACTGGAGGCATATTTTTTTTCCATAGGAAACCTTTTAATTTTAACTTTTTCTTTGAAATATTTTTTATATATATATAATACTGTAGTCCAACTCACCCACAAAGTCAGATTCATCCAAGCATAGACCCTACACTGCTTTATTTCCAATTATCCATTTATATAATATAATACAATATATGCACATATTCATGTTTATCAATATTGAAATGATATTTCAACCACAATAATAGTAATAACCCCTTGTGATCTAGCCCACAAGGTTTAAAGCAATGTTTCGACTGTATATAATACTGTAGACCAACTCACCCACAAAGTCATATATATAAATATATAATACTGTAGCCCAACTCACCCACAACGTCATATATATAAATATATAATACTGTAGCCCAACTCACCCACAAAGTCATATATATAAATATATAATACTGTAGCCCAACTCACCCACAACATCATATATATAAATATATAATACTGTAGCCCAACTCACCCACAGTCATATATATAAATATATAATACTGTAGCCCAACTCACCCACAACGTCATATATATAAATATATAATACTGTAGCCCAACTCACCCACACAGTCATATATATAAATATATAATACTGTAGCCCAACTCACCCACAACGTCATATATATAAATATATAATACTGTAGCCCAACTCACCCACAACGTCATATATATAAATATATAATACTGTAGCCCAACACATCCACAACGTCATATATATAAATATATAATACTGTAGCCCAACTCACCCACAAAGTCATATATATAAATATATAATACTGTAGCCCAACTCACCCACAAAGTCAGATTCATTCAAGCATAGACCCGGGTTAGCCAGTAAGTGATACAGGATCTCTTGGGCCTCTTGTTTTGTTCACGAAAACTTAACATTGCCTATAACTTTCTCATTTCTTGATATTTATTGCATCAAACTTTCAATATATACTCATCATGACCATACTAAAATATAAAGGTCAAGGTCACACTGAAGGTCATTATATGGGTTAAATACTAATTTTTTTCTTCACAAAAACTTTGTCAGGCCAGTTTGTCAAGGTCATTTATCTGGGTACAAAAAAAACTTGTTATACTGACAAAGCGCTCACAGGCGGAACACCGATCTAGTTTGGTTGAAGATTTTTAACCAGGTTTTCTTGGAACAAGGAAAACCTATTAGATTGGGGTATGTTATTTGGCGGGAGTGTGGGCAGGCGCGCGGTCGTGCAATGTGAAAATCTTAATTTCCACTCATTAACTTTAGTAACGCATGCGATATTGGAACAAAACTTACTGCGTAGGTACCTTATATGGAAAGGAAGGTTGGGATTGTATTTTGGGTCACTGGGGTCAAGGTCACTGTTACTAAAAATAGAAAAAAACGGTTTCTGCTCAGTAACAAGTAAGGAACGAGATATTAGAATGAAATTTGCTGTGTATGTAGCTTATATCAAAGGAAGTTTGGGATTGCATTTGGGGGTAACTATCCACCGAAATACTAGGGCACATGAAACTGTTGATCTGCCAGGCTTGAATTATCATGATCATATTTCTATTTCTCAATCTGCCCGTATCTATGTTAAATTATAGTACAGCACATAATGTTTAATGTAATGCCTAAAACTTCGCAATTAAATTGATTGATAATATATTAATTGCCATATTGTTGTTGTTGTTGTTGTAATATTTTTCACCGCCACAAATGGCGAACCCCAGCAGTGGTACTGCTAGGTTACTTCTTCTGTATCTAATATCACTGTACACGTATATTCACCACCACTGAATAGTCTATTTACGCTTTACACTACCGGTATTAAAAACTATGTTAAAACTGTTCTCTTCTTGTTTGTTTCTAATAATGTTAACTAAGATCACGTATTAATAGCAAGTGACCACACAGGAAGGCTCTATCTTATTCCTTTAAAAAGTCTAGGTCTCATCGAATGCAGATTGTAAATCAGTCTTCTTGCGTGAAATTCGATCTCATGCCCACAGGTGTCATTATGTAGGTAACTCGGCAATATATGCGAAAAGTCAGCAATGAGTTTCATGAGATCTTCTGAGTTCATAACTCATATAAACCAGCCATAAACTACACTATTATGCAGATACAAGAGTCAACAGGTGTCCAGCTTATAACATAACACTTTTGTTTATGATATTATTTCTCAGCAGAAGTTTTTATCATAAAAAAAATTGTGTGATTTGATTGAAACTGTCATTTAGAACGTATGCATTTAATAATTTAGATTTAATAAAAATAATTTCCAATTTAAGTAACAGTATTTATTATTTTCAACATCAAAATAAAATACATGATATTAATTAATATAAACTACAGCATAAATGAACCAACAGCATATTTCAAATGTGTAATATGTATACTTACCGTACATGTTTGGCTCATGTGAGTTTAGAACATACTCTTCTCATTTTATTTTCCAAATTTAAACCTACACGTTTCTATTACCACAGAGTTATTGTTGCTGTATTACCACATACATGTACTATATATCTTTGGTCAATTCTTATATATTGTTTTCATCATTATTTGCAAGTGTGTGTGTTTTGCCTCTAAATCTTAAGTTATATACTTTACTTTATTTTTCTAATAAGAAATTTAATGAAACTTATTTTTTATACAGGAGGAAATCATAGCAATGCCTGCAGCGGATGTTTTGAACTAGTAGTTCGCTTATTTTTAAAGACAAATTTCATGTTAATTTGTCAAGAAGAGGAAATATGCTTTGGTATTGTCCCAAAATGCAACAAGAACTGATATGTGTACGAGTATGCTAGGTTGGTCGACAATTCAATCTGAAAACGAAAATTGGGATTTTTGCAAAAACTGTGTAGCATGCCAACAAATCAAATGATAATAAACACACGGGGTACATCCCCGATATTTATAACGACCTTCGAATGTACGACATGGTATATTTTCTGCATAATTATGCTGAGGTTGGTGTTTTCCCATCAAAACAAGCATGGAAAACCATATGTAGCAAAGTCATACATCATAAAGAAGCCCCGTGTGGTTCCCGGGTGCCCCCGTTTGGTCACGGGGCAAAGAATAGGGCCACTCAGATCCCTTTGGAGGGGTAGGCAGAGGGGTACAATCCCCCCAATTCATGTTCATTTTATCATCTTTTGTTCATGTTCATTAAAGGTTTTCATCATGATCCCTGCATTGTTTCAGGTGCTATCCCACTCGTATCAAAAGAGCAACAAAAGAGCAGTGGCAGAAAAATGATAAACGTGGCTCCAGCGTAAATGGAGTTTCTATGATAGAATTTGCAGCAACTCTGCAGTTCAGAGTGAGAAGGTTCTAGGCCCATTTTCCATATTTTATCTCGATGTACATGGAAGATGAGCCTGGCATGTTCATGCCTGTTAGGTGCCATATAACCTTTTCATGTGTTGGTGCGCCTCAAAACCCAATTCAATTCAATACATCATGAAGACGTCCAAAACTGGATGAATAGAACACAAATTGACAAAATATTCTCCAGATTTGTGTGTGTTCATAATAATATCTCTCCAGCGATGGTATGGAAATGTGCTCCGGACAGACAACTCTCGCTAACTCGGTAGTTGTAAGTAAAATATGGGTTGATATTCCAACGAAAATAGCAAAGATCTGTCCCTTGTGTGAGACCATACATACTGATTTTTACTTACTTCTAATCACAGCTTGCCAAGCCACATGTATTTACTTTACGTGAAACATTCCCCAACGGGGTTGTATCCCAGTTTGGGACAGATCTTCTAAGAGAGTTAGAAACTTATGATAATGAAACATTTCTTCAGCATGTTATTGGAAAATCATCAGATATATTGAATACAATTGAACTCCAAGAAATGTTCTTCAGATATGCGTACAGCTTTGTTTCCGATTGTTTAAACCTATATTTTATGGCACAATTTTACGTAAAGAAATGCATACAGCTTTGTTGACGATTGTTTAAACGTAGATTATATGAGATAGCCTCACGAAAGGCAAAATAGCGTACATAGTGATATAGTGAAAACAATTTGCAATAACAACTGAAACTGCGAGTGATATAGAGACACATGATTGCATAATTGCTTGTGTAAGTTATATTGTGGTAACATACATACTAACTGTTTTCATATATAATTGAAAATAAAGATATCTATCTTTATAATTAATATCATTGTGTATGTATAACATATGATATGCTATTATCTTTCATAATTTTAATGATCTAATAATTAGTGTTGTATTTGTTCATTGAATTGAAAATGTTGATTCCTGTACATAAGTTATCTGTATGATTCACAATTGCATTCGTTCATTATTACGTGTTATTGCGCACTGTACATTTGCACATATTAATCTCTGTAAAGAGGAAATAAAGAGAATAAATCAATAAATATTATATTTTCTCAACTAAACATTCTATTATTATATATTATATATCTAGATTATTAACAATAAGTGAGCTGTGAAATGTGACCATGTGGGGGGAACATAAACAAGACAACTTTTTTCTTTTATCTTTTCTGCTATAAACAGCATTTTTCTAAACAGATACTTTTATATTTCTATTATTTCTCAACTCAACATTTACAAAGTAAACTGTCTATAGAGGCTTTTAAAAATAGGATAAGAAAGTCGTAATGCATTATAGCAACAAAAAATAATGTAATTGGTCACCATTGGTGACTGAAAATAAATAAATAAATGCATATTCCACTTTTTTATGTTCAGACATGACTACTATAAACTTGAATAACTAGAATAACACTTTAAAATCATGTTTTTTTAAATTAGTTTTACAGTTATTTTTATAATTGCTGACTTTTTCTTCAGACACCCTTCTCTACCCTTTTTCAAAAATATGGATGCAGCAAAATTAGGAAGCACATAATAGTTCATGTCATTATATTTCAATCAAAGGAATCATTAGACCTGACATTAAAATGAACATATTCAGCGAGAATGTCAAGATATTTGCTTCAGTTACAAAATGAAAGTGTTACGTTATATGAACACCTCTTGTATATATATACTGAAAGGAAAAAGAAACGCAGGGTGCGTATTTCCGCTATATATTGCATATACTGCACACTTAATTCCATATATATTTCAAGGAAATCCCAAGATGTTTTGTAAAAAAAAAAAGTGCAGTTAGTTAAAGGACACAACTGTGATGTTGTAGACGTTTTAATCACAGTACGCGTTGTAACAAGAAATTCATAAATGCTGAAGTTCCTCTTTGAAAATTTGAGCCAGTTCAGTACTGTATTTAATGTTAAGTGATTGCAATATTTAAAGGCTAAGTTTGCTCACCTGCTTGAGCCAAATGCGCATTCTGACGATAATGAAACTTTAACGGGGTAACCATTGGTGTGTTCAGTGCTGTTTAAACCTTCTTTCTAAAAGGACAGGCCTAATGTCGCCCTGTACCATTCGATTAGCAGTAGCATATTAAACATACAATATATAGCGGAAATACGCACCCTGCGTTTCTTTTTCCTTTCAGTATATATACATTATCAAATCTGTTTCATACATATATACAAAATAGTCTCAGTTTTTCAATATTTCGGCCTAAGGCTTTATCAAGAAAACAAACAAAGTCGATACGACTTACATCTTGACAGCGTCTATTGCACACAAATGTTCAACGGAAATGAAAACAGCATCGCTTTGATTGACGTCACTTCCGTAAAATGAACGATATGGCGCCATCATGTATTAATGTTAACACTGTCGTATGACAGCAGGCACCCAATTATTCTTTACGTTACAGCCATTTGGTCTGGCGGTGCATAGTTTTTTAATCCACACAGCTTGATTAATTGTCTATCTTACCCGCCGAATACAGTTTCTGCAAAACTCCAAAAGATATGTCATTAAGGGTGTCCATTGTCAAAGTGATGATTAATTGTTTTTTTCCTTTTTCAAACGTACATCCCTTAAATGTTCCGCCATCCTTTCCTTGATTTCCTTTTCTTTTCACCGACGTAAACCACAACGTTACATCTCTTACACTTATTACGTTTCTCTCCCGGCAACTCGCATTCACAAGTAGTTTTCTGTTCTGCTGTGTCCTTGATGTTTGTCCGTGTTATTATTATAAGTGCAGTCAGCCTGTACAGGTTTCACAGCACTGTTGGTTTTGCCATGAACTAACACATCCCGTAAATTGGTCTCCCTTCTAAAAGAAACGATTATAAGGTGTCTCTTTGAAAACCTGACTCTTTTTCTCCGATTCATACATGTTTGCGAACTATATTATGTCTGGCAGCAGTTTGGAATAAATTGTCAATATTAAAAGATCTCATTTTGTTTTTTGTTTTTCCTTACAAATATTGTTTAATAGGAAAATAAGCACAATATGACCTTGACCTTGGTAATTTTTGACGTTCAGTGATGTCCACCATTGCCAACAATACATATGACCATGTATCAAACAAAGAAAATGAGGCAATCACATACAGTTATCTGAGGTTAACTTACCTAACCAAGGTTAAGTTACCAAGGTTAAGTTTTGGGAAAATAAGCAAAATGTGACCTTGACCTTGGTAATTTACGTGATGGCATTACCTGATGTCCCTTGACCCAACAAAGATTCGGAGAAAATTTCAGAAATATTCGAGCAGTGGTTGTTGAGATATAGTTTATTTAAAATGTGTCCGCCGCCGGAAAAGTGACTGCTATGTCTCGCTATCCACTATCATGGAGGAGACAAAAACTATGCAACGCCAGACCAATTGGCTGTAGCGTAAAGGATAGTTGGGTTCCTGATGTTATAACAACGTGATGGCGCCAAAATATTCATTTACAGAAGTGATGTCGTCAAAGCGACGTTGTTTTCATTTCCGTTGAACATTTATGTGCAATAGACGCTGTCAAGATGTAAGTCAAAATTATCTACTTTGTTTGTTTTCTTGATAAAGGCCTTAGGCCAAAATATTGAACAACTGAGACTATTTTATATATGTATTAATCAATTCCATATGAAATACAAATAAAACACAAAATATATTTCAATTTTATTTATTTTTAAAATTGGCCCATTTTTATCAATATATCATAACAACATAGATTCACAAATATAGCAGATGTTAGCATAAATTAAAAAACAAAGCATACAAAATGGTCTACCATCCCCACAGAGACTTGAACAGAGACTCGTACCATGTTGGCTCTGGCTCTGGCTCTCTAAAACTCAAGCATAATCTCTCCCAAAATGGAGGAGGATCCGGTATTGCAAAGCTTAGAAGGTCGAAGCTATTCGCAACTGCAATCCCAACACCAACCATGCCTACTGTAAAAAGCATGTTTTTAGCAGTGTTCCAATTTATCCAGGAATACTGAAATTATAATCAGAAAGATAAAGAAAACCATGTCAGAATATAAGTATGGCTTTCTCTGTGAACCAAAGGTTGAGCGCTGAGCATTGAAAACTTGATATTGGGATAGAATATTCATAAACTAAATATGTAGTGCTTTAATATATGATAGGCTGATCTCACGATAAATATCGCAACACTTTGTTAACGATATGAGATAATTAGACTAAACAGGGACATCTGTCATACCGCTATACATTCTAATTCAGAACACTAGTCTAGCAGTCTGTTTTTTCTTGTTAAGTTGTAACACATCTATAGGAGACTTTTAACTGCTGTGTAAATGGGGGATTTTTAGGTAATACATATATATATATACAGCTGTTGCATTACTTAGTAACAAGGCTTTTGTAGCTTGTATGGCAAAGGCATAAAGGGCCGAATATCAGAGCATGAGAACTACGAAGAGCTGCATAAATGGGATAATTCCATAACTGAGATAATTCCATAATTGAGATAATTCCATAATTGGGATAATGGGATAATTTGATTGCTTTATAAGTGTTTTAACAGGCTTTCTAAATTACCCTGCACCAACTTGAAAATCAAAATGACCCAAACATATCGTGAATCAAACTGTAACAAATCAACAGCATAATACAGTTGTTTCAGTGAACTGTTACAGCCCTAAAGATATGTTATGCTCATACTGAGTTTGGTTCACGATCAGTCTTAGATACTTGTAACAAAAAAGTATCCAGTAGAGTTATGAGCTCTAGCCAGCTACAATTAATATTTACTTAATATCTCTTCTTCTTATAAGTGGTCACACAACTCTGTTAAAATATTGGAAAATTAAATCTAGGCAAGCTATATACGTTCATCTGTTTTTCAGGCTGTACCTTATTTGTTTCCTTGACAGTAATGTGTTCTTCGGCTCTGGTTCCACAGTGTGTTACTATCGCAAATGCCCTCCGGTCTTCCATTTCTTCTTGAATATGCATTATCACCTCATCTTCAAGATTCTTGATCTTTTCTGTTTTAAATTCATTTTCCATTTCCCTTGGTTTGGCAGAAGCTATGGCTAGTTCTTCTTTGATTGCCTTTATTATTTTCTGTGATTTTATTTCACTTTTTATGTTGGCCGAAGTTGGAGAGGAAACAGTTTCCTCTGCCATCTGAAATATATGATATTTAATTTGACACAACATACATTCTAATTGCACATGTAATATACACACCAAAATAAGATGATGCAGAAACTCATCTGTATGGAGTAAATTAAAATATGTTGTGAACTGGCCAAAGGGTTTTCAGCATTTACATGAAACACTTTTGACAACTCTGACATACATATAAATCATTGACACTAGAATTCTTAGTGGTAAATAAAAATACTGCAAGAAAAAGGCAAGATATACGTCATAGCAGAGAACAGACATGACCTATATTTCATCGAAGTACCCAAAATTTAGGTGCATATAAGGAACATCCTGGTGAAGTTTTGTGAAAATCCTGCAAGAAAGAAGATAGATACACATGTCGTAGCGGAGTGGAGTTTGGTGAAAATCACACATACATCTGGACTACAATTTGATCACGAAGTTGAGATCCATAAGCGGGTTCAACAAAAATTGCCAAACCTTACTCATACCATTTTTGTCTCACTTTAAATCAACTATATCTCAACATCCGCTCCTCGAATTTTTCTGAAACTTTCTCAGATGCTTTATTGGGTCAAGGGACATTACGTAATGCCAAAATTACCAAGTCAAGGTCATATTTTGCGTTATTTTCCCAAAACTTTACCTTGGTTAGGTAACTTAACCTCAGTTAACTATGTGATTGTCTCATTTTCTTTGTTTGATACCTGGTCAAATTGTTGGCATTGGTGGACATCACTGAACAACAAAAATTACCAAGGTCAAGGTCATATTTTGTTTATTTTCTCCAAACTTCACTTGGTTAGCTATATATAGGTAACTTAACCTTGGTTAGGTATACTTAACCTCAGTTAACTTTATGTGAATGCCTCACTTTATGTCTTTGATACTTGGTCATATGTATTGTTGGCATTGGTGGACATCGCTGAATGACAAAAAATACCAAGGTCAAGGTCATATTTTGCATCATTTTCCCCAAACTTAACCTTGGTTATGTAACTTAACCTTGGTTACATAACGTAACCTCAGTTAACTTTATGTTATTGCCTCACTTTATATGTTTTTGATACTTGGTCATATGTATTGTCGGCATTGGTAGACATCGCTGAACGACAAAAAAAAACAAGGACAAGGTCATATTTTGTATTATTTTCCCAAAACTACACCCTGGTTAAACCACTTAACTTCAGTAACTTAACTTCTTATGATTACCTTGCTTTTATTTGTTTGATACTTGGTCATATGAAGTGTTGTATTTGGTGGACATCATTTAAGCACATACTTAATCAAATATTTCATATGCCGTTTGCCACGGTGGGCGAGACAACCTCAGACTGAGGTCTTGTTTATATTTTTAGTAACAGTGACCTTGAACTTGAACCCAGTGTCCCCAAATGCAATCCCAACCTTTCTTTCCATAAAAGCTACCACCCAGCAGGTTTTGCCGCAGTACCTCACTCCTGACAAAACCATTTTTCTATTTTTAGAAGTGACCTTTACATGTACCAGTAGCCCCTATATATTTACATTAATTTTTAACTAATACTTCATTTCTTCATCTTTCATCAGTTTTTGTGCACAATATGACCTGTTTATGTGTCGATGTGCCAACCCCAATTTAAATCCCAATCTTTCTTTCCACAGAGGCTACCTACCCAGCAGGTTTCGTCACAATATGTTACTCAAAACAAAAGTTATTAAGCGGAAACCATTTTTCTATTTTTAGTAGCAACAACTTTGACCTTGACCCCCAGTGGCCCCAAACCTAATACCAACCCTCCTTTCTTTATAAGCTACATACCCTGCAAGTTTCATTGCAATATCTCATTCCTAACAAAAGTTATTGAGCAGAAATATTTTTAGTAACAGTGACCTTGACCTTGGACCCAGTGCCCCAATTTCAATCTTAACCTTCCTTTACATGGAGGCTACCTACCCAGCAAGTTTCATTGCAATATCTCGCTCCAAATGAAAATGATTAAGCGGAAACCACTTTTCTTTTTTTAGTAATAGCGACCTTGACCCCAGTGGCCAAAACACAATACCAACCCTTCTTTCTTTATAAGCTGCATACCCTGCAAGTTTCATTGCAATACCTCATTCCCTAACATAAGTTATTGAGTAGAAACATTTTTTTCTGATTTTAGTAACAGTGACCTTGACCTTGATCCCAGTGGCCCCAAATACAATCCCAACATTCCTTTCCATAGAAGCTACCTACCCAGCAAGTTTCGTCACTCCACACAAACATTATTGAGCGGAAACCATTTTTCTGTTTTTAGTAACAGCGACCTTGACCTTGATCCCAGTGGCCCCAAATACAATCCCAACCTTTCTTTCCATATAAGCTACCCTGCAAGTTTCATTGCAATACCTATAGTCCAGACTCTATTGTGCTCATCGCTTCAGGGATTCTCTAGTCGTGTTAGTTGGTGGAGGGACTATAAACCACAGAACTACACACACACACATCGCAATACCTCATTCTTAACAAAAGTTATTGAGCAGAAACCATGAGTTTGACCCAAGTTCCCAATATAGCATATTGCATATTTAAAAATATCAAAGGCAACTAACTCTAGTGTTACTTGTACAATCTGGCTGTTTTTCAAACTTGTCCGAGCTTTCATTGATATTAACAATCTGGTAAAGTTTGGTAAAGATCGGATGAAAAATGAATGCCCTATCGTCTTAACGAGGCAAAATATAGCATTTTCATCTGAATCAAGGGCCATAAGTCTGCTGTTAATCTGGCTGGTTTATGAACTTGTCTAGAGCTTTCATTGATATTAACAACCTGGTAAAGTTTGGTAAAGATCGGATGAAAAATGAAGGCCTTTCGGCCAGTAGAGCTAAAAATCAACTTATAACTCACCAACAATCTGAGCAATAGTTATTTCTAAAATAGTGAAATTATAAAAGTTTTGCGAAAGAAAACATCTACTCAATATTATAAGAAAACAGCAATCTTAAACTGTTGCAAACTCCTTCTATGAGCATATTATTTAAGATTATAAATACTTCCGGAGGGTAGCTTTTATCGTTATGAAATATATATATTGGTATGATAAGAGCAATATGTTAAAATAAAGCCGATAAAATGTACTTTACAATCAATGTCATTATTTGTAATTGCTATTAAATGCTTGTTCTGAAAACCGAGATTTTTCCTGAAAATAAATTAATGTTCTTTCATTGATTTTCAGCGCATATGAAGACCACCAGTTTTGGTATTTAATCTGAAGAACACAGTGTCAGAGAACCCAAAAGAATTTTGCAACTATTTTTCATTTCTACTTTCAGCGAAAATCACACTATTTCAATAAAACTCACCACGTGTCAGTGCCTACACATGCATGGCTATTGCAAAGTTCAATTAACATCCTTGCCAAATGATCCATGAACAGAGAATTTGGAAATCAATAATACCAAGTCAACTGTATAAAATCTTTACTTTTATGTAGAATCAAAGGACTGAATATGTCACAAAATTGACTTAAGGACTTATTTCCAGGTTATTGTATTTGGGGGAGGAGAACATTTGTATAGGTAACTGTAAATCACTGTTAGAATTTTAGTATTGTCATGAAAACAATTTTCTTTGAATCAAACTTGTGGGCAAACTTATTCCCCTTGATTTGGTTTAAACAGCATTTCCGGGTCTTGTGGTTAAAACTTTGTTAACACAGTTTTGTTATATTGAAATAAACGGAGAATGACCTCATCACCACAAAAACAGAGAAAAGACGCTGATCTTTTCACTCATTTTTGCACCATACAGCTTTCAAGAACGAATATTTTTAGATTACCTCCCTTTATAATAAAAATATAGTGCTTTTGCAATTTGAATAAAACATGTTTTAGCAGCAACAGACAAACTTTGGTGTTTGGTGATTATTAATATTGATTAGAATGATTGAGTGATTTTAAAGTATAAAATGATGAAATTATATCTAGATTAGTGTACAAAATGTAAGAAAGTCAATAACACTCAAAAGAGGGACGTTTCTATTTTTGCTGGGTATATTTTAAGACCTTTCCAGTTTTCAAGAAATCAATAATGTTTGTTTGAATGGTGTGTAATGTCATTTTTAGCACATGTTAGGCCATATATGATGGTCAACTTTTTCTGTGTTACAGGTAGACCACTCTATTTTTTCCTGGGTAGAACCAGTACAGTATACTTCCCGCCATTTGTAAGAATCAACATTTTCCCACTTGACAAGTCAAGCTCCCAGTCGGATTCAAACTTGTAGCAATGAGAGGTGAGAAAGTTTTAGATGCAGCGTCTTTACTATCCCGGAAACGGAAAAGTTGTGTACCTAAACCTTAAGATAACAAATGCATGTTTCCCCACCCCCCCCCCCCCCCCCCCCCCCCCCCCCCCCCCCCGGTGAAAAAATCTATTACCATATTTCATAAATATATGTATTATTTTTATGTGATCAATTAGTACAAAGTACAATACAGTGAGATTTGATTTAATTGTTTATACAAGTTTGGATATAAATGCCAATTGTAAATTTGCAGGATGGGACAAACTGGCCAGTCATTAACCATACTGCAAGCAAGTGACATAGTTGTATATTCAACATACCTTCATAACTTCTGAATTTGTACCATTTCGCATAGCCGATGAATTCTGAAACATAATTTAAATCAATAACAACATGTCGATTAGGCATGACTTTGTATGAAAGAGTAATGTTTGACAAACTACACAATATGAAATCTAATGTAAATCAATAACTGCATGTTAATTTTGTATGAGACTTGTATGAACTGATGAAAGAGTAAAACATGAATGATTTTTATGAAGTCTGATATTGTACAGAAATAAGCATTTATTTTATGCATTAGATGTGAATAATAAAATGTTCTACCTTTCAAATCATTTTCCGATATGAAACCACAAATGACTTTTTTAATAACTTTTATAATATTATATCGAACAAAGTGAAAAAAGATGTTTTTCATTAAAAAATCCTTTTTTTAAATACTCAGTTCAATTATTTTATTAAACTAAACTAACACAACAAAACTATTTGTCATTAAAATTTACATTTGACAAGAAATACCAATACATTTCATTGGTGCCAATACCCATGACTTACAACCTATGAACACCATTTCTAAATCTTACTGATGGGTATTTTAAGAACCCATAAATAAACCTATGTTTTTAATCACATATACATTTTTCCATGACCTGAACACCTGGACAGTTTTGGTAAATGGTTTTGAAGAGTAATTTTATCATTAATTGGCAGGTAAGTTTCTTTAATACCATTGATGCTAATACCCACGACTGTGAACTGTAAGAAACCATTGGTACAGCCATTTGATTAAGAGTACCGTAATCACAGACCTAATAACAAATAGATTGGACACTACGAAAATTATCTAAATATCATGCAGTGCGAAAATTTCACAAAATATTGCCCAACTTTAAACACACATATCATGAAAAGTTTTATAGATACAAGTTTCACACTTGCCAAATCCCATCACAAATTTAATTTTCTTTCCAATAGTAGTATTTAAAAAGGAGTTTGACGGAAACTTTGACTATGTCAAAACCTTGAATTTTAAGAGAAAAGCGAAAAATGATGACATTTTTAACTTTAAACATCATTTTATACAATGTCCTATTTTCAAAATAAACACAATTACAATCCCATTTTGTTAATCACTATGAATCTTTTGAATGTATTCTCATCAAAATCAGTGAATAATTGAAAGAGGAGATAGAAGGAAAAGTTAAGGTGCCGCGTGATATTTTGGCTACTTTTTTCCTATCTGATTATTAATATGTCTGTGCCGTAACTGTAAGAGTGGGTACATACCTGATTATCTCCACTAGCGAGCTGACTTCTCAGTTTCTCCACAAGGTTCTGTTCTTGTGTGAGCGCATCATGGTCTGTCTTTATGATGCCGTTTAGTTTCGCAACATTGGAGGTCAACTCCTTATTTTTCTTCTTCTCTGCCTCAAGCAGCCGTTTTAATTCTTCTAAATCCTGAAATGTGAAATTTATGTAAGTCAGGTATTTTGGAAAATTTATGTTTTATTGTTTAAGGGCTATTCCACACCACCCTCTCCCACCAAATATTTTATTTTACAACAGTAAACCCAATTATGCTGTTGCCCCAAAACAAATATATTTAAAATTAAAAGTGGGTCCTGCTCACCCCGGGTAAATTTAAATGAAATAGCCCTAAGGTCAATGAATATCTGTTGCCACTATCTGGCCTTACTTCATAGTTAAAAAGCAGTTATTCGTTATTCTATTATATAGTTAGTAATAAGGGCTATTCCATAAAACATATACTATACAGGAACGCAACCCTGTATTAATAATCAAATATCTTGGTGTGCATAATAATAAATAAGACTCAGACAAATATCTTGACGTGCATTTAACTAAAAATTGTATAATTAATCGAGACTTGATGAAGATTGATTATAATTTTATCAAACCGGTGATTACTTAGGGTTTACACGAGAGAACGATGCGTGAAGGTCAAGGTCATTCTTTAGAGAATTAATAATGACTGTGTTGAATAAGGGTGGGTAAATTGCAACAATTATATATATAAATATATATATATTATATATATATAGTAGTAATTGGGTGGGCGTGTAAACTCTAAGTAATCACCGGTTTGATAAAATTATAATCAATCTTCATCAAGTCTCGATTAATTATACAATTTTATCAAACCAGGTGATACTTAGGTTTCCACGAGATTTTAGAGCTTCACACAGTCATTATTTAACATCACTGAATATTGCGGCTTACATGTACATTGTTATAAAAAACAATGTTCCTATATGTTGATCAACTGTATATATATATATATATACATCTACCATTTTATGTACACAATGTAATCTTGCATATAAAACTCTATGATATTATAGAGTACAACTTGTTGTATCAGTTCATCACTGAAGTTTTTTCCCCTTATCAAATCTGCACTATGTAATTTTAATTCCTTTACATTACTCAGTATAACTGAACTAAGAGTTCAAGTTGTATCAGTTATTTCCTGATAGTATGTTCGGAAAATCTTTTCCGAAATTTTTTAAAACTTCACCTCTTAGTATAACGACGACATGTATTTCACTTACTTGTTACATGACATACCGATAGTTTATACTATGTTCGGAAAATCGTTTCCAAAATTTTTTAGAACTCACCTCTTAGTATAATAGAGTGTACCCGACGACATGTAAGTATTTCACTTACTTGTTACATGACATACCTATAGTTTATACTATGTTCGGAAAATCTTTTCCGAAATTTTTTAGAACTCACCTCTTAGTATAATAGACTGTACCCGACGACATGTAAGTATTTCACTTACTTGTTACATGACATACCGATAGTTTATACTTATCTGTCACATCACTTAACCTAAATTAAACAACTGCATGTCACCTGCGCACATGCTCGCTTCACCGTCATTAAGCACGGGAAATGTTCCTCCTGAGAATCAGCTTTTGTCCGCATTAACTAAGCCTTCCGGATTTCCCGGTATTCACTGGCGTTTTTAGTTTTCCCGCGTTTCACTGGCTTTCCCAGCTTTACCATTTACTGGCTTTCCCAGTTTCCAGGGTAGTGCAAGCACCAGTTTTTCATGCGAACAATTTCTCTTCAACTTTTATGGATTTCTTGGGAGTTTTCACCCCATTTCCCAGTGCTTCACTGGCTTTCCCCAGTGTCCATGCGAGCGATTTCTCTTACTCGGCAATCATGAAATTTTTTCCTTTCCCGGATTTTGCACTTTAGACATAATACCACATATTTTTCATATTTTTTCACCGATAAATACATATACACGTATGTGTACATTTTTAAAATAAATAAAACAATAATTATGACAATTTATGCCATTCACCCATTTGTTTTATGACGGTTCATACCATTTATTTGTCACATTAATTAACCTGTACATTGTACATAAATCATGACAATTATGCATTTCACATTATCATTTATTCTTAATACTACTGAACATTTAAGTTCATGTACATTATACATAGGCTAAATCATGACAAATACCATGTATGTATTTCACACCGTTTCAATTATTTGTCACATTACACCACTATTGTTTCCATTATAACATGCATTGCATGTCTATTGCATGTCCATGCCTGGTAAAAATCACCACAATTGTATGCATTCTTTATATTTTAAATGTCACCATAACAGTTACGTGTATTAGTCATATTTCTTCATCTATAAATATGGTACATGTAATTTAATTTATAATTAAATCTTGATCCACACATTTTAATTTTGTTAAATTACACTATATTCATTTTTATCAACGTCACCCATCTGTGTGCACATGTACGTTTACTCTCGTATCATCATATTTACTCCTATTTTCCTCATGATTTCATACAGCATTACTTTAGTTTTTGAACTTATTTACTAAATGTTGTTGGTCATTTATATCTCATGACTTAACTTTGAACAATAACCTATTTAAAATTGTCCATCCTATCTCACTTAACATATACATACATGTGCATGTATATCCCTTGAAAATCGTGCTAGATGCAGTTAAATATCTTGACATGTCATTTGCTATGTCAACATTAATTAACATATTTGAACTTCTTCTGAAAACCATCTTCCTCTCTGTATGGTATGATGTCATTTGCATTTACCATATCATTAATTAATTATACATCCCATTCTGTTTTAACACCAAAGTTAGAACAAATATATTTATTTACAGTCAGTTTCAGTACAACTGGTTTCATTACTCATTCATAGTTCCCATATACATGTACACTATGTACACTATGTACATTATTA
Organism: Cyrtodaria siliqua; assembly: GCA_037043455.1. Classification (NCBI taxonomy): domain Eukaryota; kingdom Metazoa; phylum Mollusca; class Bivalvia; order Adapedonta; family Hiatellidae; genus Cyrtodaria; species Cyrtodaria siliqua. Next base: position 97,937 of record JAWPHD010005561.1, on the reverse strand, counting down.
CATAGTGTTTACTTTTATAAATGCCAAAGTTCACCGTGTGTATTGTGTTGTTGCCATACATCTTTTGTATAGACATTATTTATTTATTATGTATCATTGTATATACCAGTATGTAATATCTGCGTGATGTAGTATTAAAAGATTTCATAGTCTCTATGCAGGGGATATCTATCCTATCATTCCATTTCAAGGCAGCAAATACTAATCCGTTGATACAACTGTTGTATCCGACTTATTAGAGCAGATCTACATTAAAATTATTTCTCAACATTCATTCATGATTACAGCTGGGAGGTACCTTTTAATTACTAGGTTTGTGAGTACCCATCACTGATTTCACTGATTAACACTGAGCAACACAGTAGTTCAGTCTGATCTCGAACATTCACAAGTATGTGAGAGATCTAGAGATCTTCTCCAAAAAAAATAATCTTATTATTACGACCACTATTACTTATATCGGCAGTTCTAGCTAGTAAAGTATAACGGTCGTTATTTATCTACTGCTGAATACAAATGTCTACTAATAAATATACTTGATTTATCAACGTAACAACCATCAGTATAATAATAATCAGCATAATAATATTGTTTCCTCCAGTAGTTCTTTCCTTAATCATCTATATAATGTTCCCATTCTTGTGACTTTTTAATAACCTTTCATCAATACTGAATTGCTGTTATTCTGATTATACAATTATCGACTAGTCCCATTTGTTTGATGTCTTTGAGTGCTTTTTCTTCTTACATACGGACGTTTATAGATGCACCCTAGTCGGAGGACGGCACATATCAAAAATCGTCTTGCAGTTCGTAGACGTGTATTTTATGCACTACATTATCGACCAACCAATTTTGTTTTTAGACATGACTAAAAAACTTGAAGATTTCTCTAGATAATTCCAATATTTTGATAAAGAAAACATCAACACAGACTAAACTCGGACTAATTAATTTAGTTCCACACCTTCACTTATGTGTATGACTCAATCTTTACCATTGACGGTCAATCAAGTTTAATATAATATGAAAGCCATATATATGTGTTTTAAACATTGCATATGTTATGCATTTTAAAACATTGCATATAAATATGCACATGTATCTAACTTGATTTCATGTACGACTGTTTATCCGTACTAATTAATGAAGCTTCGAAGCAGCTGACTGTCTTATACAGTATTACAGACAGAAAGATTTTAAAATCATAAATGATCTGTTCCGAGTGAAATATACTAATACTTATGGTTTTGTTCGCCGTGACGACTTATCAGTCAGGTTTCCTGAACAGATTTTGCTTGTTTGGCAACTCATGTATCATGATGTTTCCTATTCCGTATCCATCTTCATTAATTCATCAACTATGAACAAATTCATTGTACGTTACTCTGCAATTGTCTAGATACTGAACAAAACCTCTCCGTTCGTTCCGATTTACGATTTCTACTTTCGGTTTCGTTGTTTACAATTAGCAATGCAAATTTATATATCTATCGGTTTTCCATCATTTTCCTACTGTTGCTTTTGCTATTAATCGTACTTTAAGTCTTATCTTACCGTTTTTCTGTCGTTTGTTATAGATTATGAACTACAAAGTTGATAATCAAAACCAAACCTTTAAATTTCGCGACACGCGAGGTAGCTTACCTCATTCTTAAGTGGCCGGATGTCCCGAAATAGCAAGCCGGTGTATTCTCATTCGTGTTCCGAATTCTCAAAAAATAAGCCTACGAGAACATGTCCTTGATTATTAATCAATCGTTTCCTCGCTTTTTATTAATTTGTCTGCATAAAACCGTTTCGGCCATTCAGAGACAGCGATAAAATATCCTTTCCGTAAACACGGAGCGAGCTTCTCGGTGGGTTTCCCCCATTTTCTACACGTCGAATTTCCGAACTATTTAAAGATTTTCGCGTCATTCGTGAAAACTTAGCCAATCGGTAAGGAGATTTACGCACGAATTTCTAACGTCCGAAGTTCCTGCATTGATTTCGGCCATGCAGCAGATTTTACCGTATGCATAGTTCCATTTCGGAACAGCCATTTCGGCAATGCATTCAATTTTTTACGGTATGCATTGATCGGCCATTTCGGCCATGCATTCAACAGGCTTGCTTCCAGGCAAAGAACCTCGTTCTGGCAAACGCACGCTTTAGGGATATCCCCTACGGTCAATTTCTCCTAGGGATTTCCCCTAATTCATTTTCCTTTCCTCGACCATATACATCGGCGGTGCCGGCGTTTCGCTAGCTTTTTACCCGCCCGCACTCTATATAATTCCCTCGCACGTTGTGCTACCATTTCGGGGAGGGTTATCGTCTTTTCCATTTCGGAAAATGACCATGCTGTTTTTTCTTTGTTCGCCATTGGCATTACCAGTCGCAGCTCAGCACCAAAATTGCCAAAATAAATTCCAAGTTTTAATGTTCCTAAACCACATTTACAATAGTTTTAAAAGTGAAAACGTATTCCTCATAAACTTAAACAACGTTTAAATCATACATCCTCGCACTATTCTTTCAACTTTGATCAACTTTTATTAATTTTTCAATAGCCTTAATTCTCCGTAGTTCAACCTTTTCCAAACACGTTATCGTAATGACCTTGACCTTCACGCATCGTTCTCTCGTGGAAACCTAAGTATCACCTGGTTTGATAAAACTATAATTTTATTTCATAACACAATATTTAGGTCTGCTATTAATATTGTGCAGGTTTTGTGTGAACATTCATAAGCGAAACCAAGCATTATGTCATATAACTTGGGCAGCATATCCTAACAACGTATTTGGTTAGAAAGGATCTTGGCACGTATTCGGTTGTTAGTAGGACCCCTTATGTTCAAGGTGGTTTCACGACGGTTTCATGGCGTTTTTCTGCTGGGGTGCTCGGGATGAAAATATGCGTCATCTTTATGTTTCATAACACCTGGACGTCCTTGTTTAGGACGGTTGTAGGTCAATACAGTCTCCCTCAGACATTGAAATGGTCTTGTATAATAGTGCATTTATGCACACCAAGACAGACAGACACCATATGCTGCAAAATTCCGTTCAACAGCTATCTGACGGCGTCTTCACGCTCTTCCTTATGTAAAAGTGGCATAAAGAAAACCTTACTAAATTTGACAAAACTCTGAATTTATGATAAATTATGTCGTGCAACAACAATAAGACAGAAAGTGGTATGTGTTCCTGAGTACATATGCCATGACCCATGCATCACATGCATCTGTTAAATTATATATTTCATGCTTTACTTAAAACTTATTTTCAAAAGGAAATAAGGTGACGACTTTCGATGACAGGTAAATTAACAAAATATTATTTGAACAAATAACTTCATCATTACTGACCCTAAAAAAGTTGCATTTCTTTTTTGCTCAAGTATACCTCGGACACCTGGAAGGCAATTTAATAAACATCTATGCGTGAATCTTATTTTCTGAAATTCCGAGGTAAATCTTAATCTATGGGGGAGTGTTTAATTTCCAAAGTGCCTTCCGGGGGTCCAAAGTATGTTTTAATGGAATAGCCCTAAAAGAAAATGTTATAATAGCATATATATGGTAAAAAACACAAGAGGTGGAATAGTATTGGCAATTTTCCTTCCAATTTCAGCTTGTTCCAATTGGGAGTCGAAACTTACCCAGCCTTAGTGTCAAAGGTACATGGATTGCCAAACACACTGCAGTAAAACAGACCCCAAGATTATCAAGCTTGTGAAACACGTTTGTCAGCACGAAGATTCCATTCTTAGAAAATATAAACTTACATTATTTAATTCAGTTGTACTATTTATTTCCACTGCTATAATTTTTAATCTGTATTCTTCTACTTTGTCTTTAGCCTGCAAGTACACAAAGTCAGTTGTGAGAAGGGTTTAAATGTATCTTTATTAACATTTATATGTTATGCCAGTAATATATGCTAGTAAAATACGCTAGCTAGTTGCCATTGGTTTCCGATCAAGAAAAGTTAACTTATAATCTAAAAGTATTCAAAGTTAAGGTTGGTTGGTTGAATGGTGAATTTCAGCACATTTTAGGCTATATATGATGATTTTTTTGTGGTGGAGGCAGACCACCCACTTCCTCCTGGGTAGGACCAGTACTGTATACCTCCAGCCATTAGTAAGACTCGACACTTTCACTTTCAAAGTTGAGGAATCGATGTGCGTGTCAATTACCCAGAAAACGTTAGAAATATTAGCTGACCTAGCTATCTAGGATATGTTAATGGCCTGTCAATCCTGAATATATGAACGCAGATCTGTTACTAAGTTATGTAGTCGATACACTGTTAACACTGCAGATAAAGCATCTTCATAACTGTCTCGGTCTGTTTGTAAATTATGGCCTTCGGTAACGGCCCCCGGAGGCCATTACAGCTAATACCCTGAATCTATAACAGGGCTATTATGGAAATTATTTTTATCTTAAAGCCACAATATGCTTATTTTCAACCTTAAACAGACAACACAAAGTTTGTGTATTATAGTCTCTGGCAAAATGTTTTGCAACCTTTTACGCATTTGTGGACATACATAAATACCTGTGTTATAAATTACCAATTTAATCACAGCGTTCATCAGACAACGTAGTAGTACATCGGTTTACATGTGAAATATTCATTTGGCAGTTTGCTGTTCAATTCTATTTTACTGATTGAAATGCGTAATTCCCTAAGTTGTAAGGCTTCGGAACACTTCCTCAGCTGTTTCATATTGGGTTCATGCATTTAACATATCAATATTTTTTGAATATATATGTATGTAAACAAACCTCTATCATTTGAGTCTCAAGCTGTAAACATCTATCATCTGTGGCGTCCAACTGGGATTCTAAATCTTCCACCAGTTCTTCCATCTGTAGACAAATACTCGGGTTAATTATTATAATTATATAATAATAATTTATTAAACTCGTTGGATAAAACTGATATGATGTTCGCATCATATAATTTTATCCAACTCATTTAATAAATTCAATATTACACAGGCATAAATGTAAGATTATCTATTTACGGAATCTGGTAATACAGAGCCGTAATTAATGACGATTTGATTCCTGACTTTTCTGTTCAACACTACATCGGTAATACAGAGCCGTAATTAATGACGATTTGATTCCTGACTTTTCTGTTCAACACTACATCTTGTACTTGGCAATTAAGCTTTTAACTGTCACACCATCACCTAGAATATACATGAATATAGGTAAAAAAAAGGGGGGGGGGGGCCAGGTTTAAACATAGTTTACTTCAACTGTATACTTGAACAACATCAAAAGAGCAGTGGCAGAAAAACAATAACGTGGCTCCAGCGTAAATGGAGTTTCTACGATAGAATTTGCAGCAACTCTGCAGTTCAGGGTGAGAAGGTTCTACTAGGCCCATTTTCCATATTTTATCTCTATGTACATGGAATTTGAGCCTGGCATGTTCATGCCTGTTAGGCGCCATATTACCTTTTCATGTGTTGGTGCGCCTTAAAACCCCAATTCAATTCAATTGAACAACAATACACAACACCAAGGCCGCTTCTATACACAATTCAAAATTCAACATATTCAAAGACAATCTCGCTGAGTCGATGTATGTCACAACCGGTTTAAGGTAGCTGGCGGTGATACTCGGGAATAATCAAAATCGCGTATATTGTGACAATGTTTTACCTGTATGTAGGTTATTGTTTCTGCTTTCCATCAGTACTAATTTTAAATTGTTTAAAATAAACATCGGATTCCTAAATAGCACCCTCTGGTGGTGTCTATTTTTACGACGAATCTTACCGTTTTCGTACGGGAAATGTACTAGAATTTAGTCAAAAGTTAAAAATCACATCATTTGGAATCACAATGATTTATAAACGTAATGCACGTAATATATTTGAAAACCAGCTATATCTCTTTATCGTGTGTGCACTTCTTTACGTAAGGGGTACCACGCGGCGACTACAAAATTGTGAGGATTTTTACATGTTATCGCTTTTTTACTTAAAAGTAAGCGTGGTGACATATATATTTTTCTATGCCATCACATTCGTTGAAATTTCCCGCTTTGATGAATGTAAAAATAAAGAGGGGTCGTCGAGTCAGATTTTTATCAAATAAACTTTAAAAGTTTATAGAAAGTATTAAAATTACGGCGTCGTTTTATAGTTTTCTTTAAAATGACGTTGACGTCAGTCACTCGCAAATTGAGATACATGTACTTTCCTATTGTTTCCACGCAGAATGCGGGATACAACGTTTATAGTTATAATTGTGTAAGTCTATATCGGTAATGCCTATATATTATACATACTATGTTCGTGAATAAGTATTTTTGTATTTATTTATTTATTACTTCATTCTGATATTAAGACACGCCGTTATGCTGTAGTTGTTTTGAGTGTTCATCAATCGTAATAAAAAAGCAAGTGTATATTCGCAGGCGGTTACTAGTTTAAAAGTATGCTTAAAAGTATGCTTAAAAGAATTAAAACACGTGTTTTTTTTACGTTAACGGAATTGATTAGTTTTAGTCAACAAATACTAGATTCATTCGACGATATATACTGAAAGGAAAAAGAAACGCGACACGGGCATTTCCGCTATATATTGTTTATACAATATGCTGCTGTTAATCGAATGGTACATGGCCATGTAAGATCTTTCCTTTCGGAAAAAAAACTAAAACAACACGTAACACAGCAAATAGTATTCCTGCAAAGTTTCATTATTGACAATGTACGCGTTTGGCTCAAGCATGTGAGCAAACTTAGGATGCAACATTTTGCAAACACTTTACGTTAAATACAGTACTGAACTGGCTCAAATTTTCAAAGAGGAACTTCTACATTTATGAATTTCTTGTTACAACGTGTACTGTGATTAAAACGTCTACAACATCACAGTTGTGTTCTTTCTCTAACTAACTGCAACTTTTTTCCTTGGAATATATATGTGCAGTATATACAATATACAGCGGAAATTCCCGTCGCGTTTCTTTTTCCTTTCAGTATATGTACAGTTGAAACTCATATCGATATAGTTTTACCTATTATCTCGAATCCTCGATATATTTTCGGTCCCGTGTTCTTTGTTAAATACTTTTTGTCTCGTTTTTTATCTCTTTATTTCCTATCTTTGCAAAGAGAAACACATTACAAATAGTAATAGACAGCTATCCTGCATGACATAGACACATACACTGAAAACCGAATCAGCACTTATATTATATACTGAAAGGAAAAAGAAACGCATAAGGCCAGAGTTGTTTATTCTTAGTTTTACGGGAGAGCCTACCCTAAATTTTGCAAAACTGAAATAAAAATAAAAGTTGAAATTGTGAATTGTATTTTATTTTTTCCTCGATCTGCTACATCTTTTTTTTAAAAAAGAATTGTGCCTATCCTAAAACTTATTTTCACAATAACGTAAAATCGCAAACTTTTTTTGTTGAAAATTTGGATTATGACTTACTATTTACTTTGCAAGGTCGGAAATCGAAGTGTTAATTTAGTCTCTTTAACATACATGTTTACAAACACAATTTAATGCATACCATTGAACACCACAATACCTATTTCGTTCTACTAGGCATTGATTTCATAAACCTTTCTTGAGAATATTCTTAGTCTTGACCTATGTCAGGGAAAATATGTCTATTATTCTTGCAACTATGAAAGATAAACATTCAATAATTTCAAGTTTATATATTACATTTTCTTTCGGTTTGAATGTGTTTAATAGCAAATTTGTGATAATTTCTGTAAAATACATACTCAAAAATATATTGATTTGACAGTCAACAAACCAATTCTCAATAGTGGAAGATATTTTTAAGAACGGTTTGTGAATTTGAGATAATATGTAGGCAGTTTTAACATAAAGTGGATGTTGGTTACATTTATATGCAGAACAACTTGAAAAAAAATCAACGTAACAAATGAAGCAATACATTTAATATTAATATTACGAGAAAAACTTGTTTTATGAATAAAAAAAATCTGAAATTTTCTATTTTTTTTTTTATCGACTCCTCATTTTACCCATTTTTATTTTTATTTTTATTTCCTCCTCCTACTGCATTTTTTTCCAAAATCTCCCGTAAAACTAACTATAAAGAAACTCTGGCCTAATGGGTATTTCCGATATATAGTGTATGTTTAATACGCTACTGCTAATCGAATGGTACAGGGCGACATTAGGCCTGTCCTTTCGGAAAGAAAGTTTAAACAGCTCCGAACACAACAATGGTTACCCCTTTAAAGTTTCATTATCGACAGAATGCGCATTTGGCTCAAGCAGGAAAGCAAACTTAGGGTTTAAATGTTGCAATCTATTAACATTAAACATAATTCTGAAACTTTTTCAAGCGAAACTTCAACATGAATGCATTTTTTGTAACAAAGTATACAATGATTAAAAGGTCTACTACATGGCAGTGTTGTTCTTTCTGTAATTAGCTGTAACCCCTATTTGTACAAAACATCTGGGATATTACGTGAAATTAGGTGTGTATACTAGTGTAGTATAGGCAATTTTGTGAGTATGCGTTTCTTTTTCCTTTCAGCATATGGAAGAATCTTCCTCAAACCGAAATCGACTGAAAAAAACAATAATTTCACGAAATGTAAGTCGTGGTGATAGTTAAGTACTGATTTACCTACCGCAGATATCGATAAAGCCGCCCCGGGCATTATGTAATTTAGCGTGTCGGCAGTCACACTTGCACACTTTATGGGGGCCATAAAACATTGAGAATCATTATGTATCTACAGTGACCATATGGAGTGAAACTATAAATGCACTTTAGTAAATTTAAGCAAAACACATTTTTAAAAAATCAGTTTATAATATTTACATGAAATACTTTATTATAAACAAGCTTTTAATAAGCTATAACTGAGAATAGTTTTTTTTAAGTGTATTTTTATGGAAATGGCATTATAATAGTGAGAAATTCTATAAAAAGCTGTTTAAAAGTTAAAAATACCATCATTTTTGATATAGCAAAAGTTTTGTTCTGACTCCTGTTTTGCCTAAAATGGAAATACCATCATTGGACAGAGAAATACATGTGTAATGGGTTTTTGCATGATTTAAACATTTATGCATACAACTCTTCATGATATATATTTCTCCGCGTCGTCTGCTTAATGTGATTATCGCAAACAACAACAACAACAACAATTAATAATTTAAAAAAAATGGCTATCTTTGCTTGTAAAACAGACCATCTATAACTAGTGTCATTAACAAAAAAAACTATATCAAAATAAAGATTAGTGTTTCACCTGTTTAGAACCGTTTGCACCTAAGGCTTCAGCTTCGTTATTATGCGATATATTTACAATTAAAAAACACATGTTCGACATATTTTAAGAATTTTATATAGAACATAAAAGGACACTAGATGGTGTATTTAAACTCGAAAACAGACCAAGATCCTTTTAACATAAAAATATGAAACTTATATCAAAATAAAGATAATAAATTGTATTTGAAGAAACCGTTTGCATCTAAGGGATCATATTTATAGAATTTCTAATATTAAACAATAATGAAATTTCCCACTATACGCTCCATGTAAAAATCTGGCGACTCATCGATAACCCGTTTGAGGAAGATTCTTCCATATGTATATGAACGATAACAACTATTTAATGAATCAGACGCTTTCTATTTTACGGATACTTTCTTGAGACATCGATTGTTTATTTCCAGTCTATAAATTATATATCTGGACATAATACCATTAGTTATGAAAATGATGTGTTTGTGTGTTTATAGTCATGTGTTGCATATCCCGTCTATTTCTGAATTTAATACATGTATATTCATAACCATTTTCCAATCAATATTTTGTGTTTTGCTATGCGGTGCCTATTAATATATATGCTTGTATGTATTATTTCCACATGATGGCATGTATACGAATTGAGCAAATAAAAAGAATAGTTGATTTGTTATTTGAATCGATTTGAATGATCATTCTTACCCAAACAGCAACTTTGACAACACTTGCTGTTTAAGACGGGTCGCAAACAGATAACAAACAGATAAAATAACACGAGTAAAATTTGCAACTTAAACAACTTTACTTCTTACAACATATTTATTGAATTAAACAATTCAATAACATGAACACACGATCTTGAATTAGTTAACAATAATAATACAAAGTAAACGTCGCGCGTCAAAACTCGTGACGTCAACGTCATTTTAAAGAAAGCTATAAAACGATGCCGTAATTTTAATACTTTCTATTAACTTTAAAAGTTTATTTGATAAAAATCTGACTCGACGACCCCTCTTTATTTTTACATTTATCAAAGCGGGGAATTTCAACGAATGTGATGGCATAGAAAAATATATATGTCACCACGCTTACTTTTAAGTAAAAAAGCAATAACATGTAAAAATCCTCACAATTTTGTAGTCGCCGCGTGGTACCCCTTACGTAAAGAAATGCACACACGATAAAGAGATATAGCTGTTTTTTAAATATATTACATGCATTACGTTTATAAATCATTGTGCTTCCAAATGATGTGATTTTTTTTAACTTTTGACTAAATTCTAGTACATTTCCCGTACGAAAACGGTAAAATTCGTCGTAAAAATAGGCACCACCAGAGGGCGCTATTTAGGAATCCGATGTTTATTTTAAACAATTTAAAATTAGTACTGATGGAAAGCCGAAACAATAACCTACATACAGGTAAAACATTGTCACAATATACGCGATTTTGATTATTCCCGAGTAACACCGCCAGCTACCTTAAATGACTGTTAAAAATATAGTGTACAGATCACATTGCACAATGATTACGATACAACACACTCCACTCAAATTAGTTCCTTTAAGAACCACAGCTAATAAGTTAAGTTTTCCTGAGAGTTACAAGCAAACAACGTAATGAATTGAATTGAATGTTGTTTAACGGCTCATCAACACAGTATAGGTTATTTAGAGCCACCCCAGAGAGAGGCGAAGAATACATAGGAATTTGGGAACCGTGCCCTACTCTTATTATCGAAAAGATTCCTATGGTTCTTTAACGTGCTCGGGGATAGACCGATACACGGGACGCCTGGTTTACGTCCCCATCCGACGGACGAGGCTAAGGGAAAGTGTCTTGCCCAAGAACACACCGAAGAAACTCAGTGGGACCGCAGTAGAGAGAACCCGAGGCCTCCGGTTACAAATCCGCCGCGTTCCGGACAGTCCTCACAACGTAATGAAATAAAACGAGAGTTTACACTTCTGTTTCCCATCAGACATCAAGCAAAAATGAAAAAACGTTACAAGATAACTCATATCTGACTACTAAAAAAGCTTTGAGTTGGTTGATTACGCAAAAGTAGTTCATAACACAACTTTTTGTGAATTATTTCAAGTGAAATTCACAAGAAAAGAACAAAAACTAGAATTCACTGTGATTTTTTTTTTTCATATTTAAAGAAATATATAACGATTTTTCTTAAAATTTGAAATTGTTTTTCTCAGAAGGTGAATTGCCTGTTCAGTGAAGTACAGAAAACTTTCTATATTGATAATAAATTATCGTAGATGAATCTTCACCAGTCTCATTCAATTGTACACTTAGGATAGTGTCTATTCAATAAATATGGCCCGGTCATTATTATTATATAGCATGCGCAGTCATGAACAAACTATCTAAGTATGGTTTTCAATAAAGAGGTAAATCAGGGACAAAAAAACTTTTTATATGAACATGAAATCCATAATATTACAGATTAAGTAAATATTACTGTTCTATTTGCATGTGGTCCTTAAATTATTTTGAGGAGTATACAAGAAATGTCACTGTAACAAATGCCCCCCGAAGTGGTTTTGACCTTTGACCTCTAAGTGTGACCTTGACCTTGGAGCCACGGTCCTGGATTTTGCGCGTGACACATCGCCAAATTAACAAGATCGAATGGAAAATGAAGGCCCTATCGTCTTAACGGGGTAAAAATTAACAAACGATGGACAGACTGATGGACGGACAACTCGCCATCCCATAAGCTCTGCTGGCCCTTGGCCTGTAGAGCTAAAAATAAGTTGTGATACCCACTATATGCATTGATTACTTGTTTCAAAATTAATCATGAAAAATTGTAATCGATTAATCAGATCAAAGGCATAACTGATTGATGATCGATCAAATCGATTAATCGAAACAAAACTAGTTTCCACAAACTTGTTAAAATATATGAAATCATTCTGGAAGATTTAAAGGATTACAAAATCCCCGGGGTTATACCTGCTGGATTTCCAGTACCTTGCCCTGTAAGCGTTTGAGCCACATGCTCTCTTCTGCCTCTACGCTGTTCTCTAGCTGGGTCAGCTTGTCCTCCTGTGGAATCAACATGTCGATACATACGTTACAGGGACAATAATAAAACCCAGCCTACATAGTTATGTATGGAAGAGTAACAGATTCTCATGCATATGGTTTGAATACTGTTAAAAACTGTTTTAGCTATCTTGTTATATGCCGGATATGTGTTCATGAGATAATTAAAATTATGCACTAACATTTTACAGTTAAAGCCACAGTATGGGATTTTTCAACTTTAATGGAGAGGTTACAAAGTGTATCAAGTATACTGTATTATATTACCACCAAATTTACATTAAATCACCTGATGTCCCCAGGTGTTAATTTAAAGCAACAAAAACTAACTCTCCTGTATAAAGTTATGCCACTTTTTTAGCCAATGGTGGCACCTCATTTTTATGTACACGCTACCTGTACTATAAATAAACCATTCTGCCCCGACAGTTATCCGTTTTATGCATATGGGACACAAGGTGCAAGTACAGTGACGCGAGTACTTCACATGGATTTTTGTGATCCTATTTATTTGGCATAGTTTAAAAGTTGTATTCTGTGGACTTGATTGCATAATTCCCTAATTTATAAGCCATCTGAAAACTGTGTCGTCTGCTTTATTTTACACTTCAATACACGTTTTGCATTTAAGACCATTCATGATGGACAGATGATCAGTGCATTGGTTTGTGCTTACGTCAGCCTAATTAACAAAGGTGTATACTAATTGACCCTTAATATTACAACCTTTCAAAGAACTGTACAGTTGTGAGTGTACATTTTTTAAAAAACAAGCTTATGTTTGCAATTCACAGAAAGAGGGAAATTGAATAGGCAATTTTAACTGATAATCAATACATTATTTTTCCTTGATCCTTTTGCAATATTGTCAAGAGCAATTATCCAACGAATGAAATCTGTATTCCATAAAGATTTTTTCCTTCTCGTTTCCTTACCTATACCCAAGAAGGGCCCTACTCAAAACTTTTTATATCAATTCTGTATCATTCTAATTTGTTTGGCTTTCTTTAGAATTATTTGGTTCTTTTACAGTGAATTTTAAATGTCTTCAGAGAAAGACAAAATATCACAAACAAACCTACCCATATGTTCCATTCCTGGGACGGGTTATGGCGGATTTTTTTTTTAATGATGGCCTTAGTTTTCGCCAAAATGAAAGCTTTACAATGCACCTTATTTAAAAACATACAAAGAAAAGACTCGCAATACATAGCAAAAATTGTCTCTATAGAATGAAATCTGTAATGCCTCTATAAATTGCAAACAAACTTTTTTTAAATACACACATTTTAATACATATATTAAATAAACATGTATTTAAGCGATATAATTATGTGACTTAATATATGAGCCACTGATTTACAATGTGTGAGTACTTACCGTTTCTCCAAGGACACTCTTGTACTGTGCGACTTGTGACTGTAAGTTTGTGCAGTTATTTTCTGCCTCCTGGACAACTGACTGCAAACTGTCCGGGCTTTCCTCTGCCTCAAGAAGCTGCTTTTCAAGCTCACTGATTTGCGACTCCAACTCGTGTATTCTACTTTCAAATTTGGCACTCTGAAGTTTATTCATGACATGAATCACTGACAGATAATTAGCAAAATACATTAAACTCCAAACAAGGGAATATTTGAAACTTCCATATATTTTTGTTTACACTTCTATATAGTTTGTTTTAATATAAAAAATAGTCAAAGTAGTTACAGACAACGAAATAGATATTATGACACCATGGCCAGAAGTTAATTTAAGAACAAAATACTGTTATTTCTCTGATTTTAGCTGCTGTCTTTTTTTTTTTGACATAGGTGTTGAGTCCTGCACATTGTTTTGATGAGGTGACTAAATGTACCAAGTTATTCTATTATTCTGTAATCCCTCCAAACATGCAAGAATTATGGAGCAGACACAGAATGTGCGAAGTGAATGACCTTCAGGGTGACCTTGACCTTGAAGAAACTGACATGGATATTGGGTTCTGCACATTGTCTTGGTTAATTAAGTAAATGCGCCAAGTTTTTTTTGAAATCCATGCATGCATGCAAGAGTATGGTGCGGACATAAATGGGATTTACAGTAGGAATATACAAAGGGAATGTCCTTCATCTAGACCTTGACTTTGAAGGTACTGACATGGGTCTTGGGTTCTGCACATCATCTTGACATGTTAAGTAAATGTGCCGAATTATTTTGAAATCCCTGAGTAGACATGAAATTGGACAGACGGACAAAGGCAACTGCTGTAGCTGCAGCAGGGAAAATAAAGGCACACTTCCACACTTTCTTCCCTCCATTCAAAAATCCAACTGCTCATGTAATTTATCAAGACAATTATGGTAACAAGAATGCCAACTAATGGGGCATTATACACCCCTTTCCTAAATTTTTTATGTTAAAAGCATTTCCTAGGTGTCAGGTCAATATTACTCTTACCTTTGACCTTCTAACAAAAAAATAACTAATATGGGATGTTGTTTAACCAAGAGCACTATTTGTATAAAGTTTCAAGACTGTAGATCAAATAGTTTATAACAGCTATGAAGGAATTTGTTATGATCAGGTCACAGTGACCTTGAAATCTAACGTGGTTGTTGTTTTAACATGGGTACTATATCTGTAAAGTTTCAGAACTGTAGGTCTAATGTTACATGTTAAGGTTTTGAAGTTATTGTGTGGAAAGCATATTTCCATATAAGGTCACTGTGACCTTGATCTTAAACCTACTGAACCCAAAAGCATTAGGGATCCTCCTCTCACCTAGGACAATGTACCTATGAAGTTTTATGAGTGTAGGTGTTATGGTTTTGAAGTCATTGTGCAGAATGAATATTTCGATATAAGGTCACTGTGACCTGTACCTTTGACCTATTGGTCCCAAATGCGATAGGGTTCGTCCTCACACCTAGGGCAATGTACCCATGAAGTGTTATAAGTGTAGATGTTATGGTTTTGAAGTTATTGTGCAGAATGCATATTTCCATATAAGGTCACTGTGACCTTGACCTCTGACCTACTGGCCCCAAAAAGAATAGGGTTCCTCCTCTCAACTAGAGCAATTTACCTATAAAGGTTTATGTTACGGTTTTGAAGTTATTGTGTGGAATGCATACTTCTATTTAAGCTCACTGTGAATGTGACTGTGACCTTTGACCTACTGACCCCAAAAGCAATAGATTCCTCCTCTCACCTAGGGCAATGTACCTTTGAAGTTTCTTGAGTGTAGATGTAAAAGTTTCGAAGTCATCATCAGGAAAGCGGCTTTATATATAAGGTCACAGTGACCTTGACCTTTGACTTACTGACCTCAAAACATTAGGGATCCTTCTCTCACTTAGGACATTGTATCTATGAAGTTTCATGAGTGTAGGTGTAGTGGTTTCGAAGTTATCATCCAAAATGCGTCTTTCTATGGTGACCTTGACCCCAAAAATAATAGGGATCCTTCTCTCACATAGGGCAATGTACCTATGAAGCTTCATGAGTGCATGTGTTACGGTTTCGAAGTTATCATCCGAAATCCGAAAGGCCATGATGACCTTGACCTTTGACTTACTGACCCCAAAAGCAGTAGGGTTCCTCCACTCATGCTGGGCAATTTACCCACAAAATGGGCAATTTACCCACAAAATTTCATGATTGTAGGAGTTATAGTTTCGAAGTTATCGTCTGGAATATGTTTTTCTATAGATATAAGGTCACAATGACTGACCTACTGACCCCAAAAACAATAGGGATCCTCCTCTCAACTAGGGCAATATACCTATGAAGTTTCATGAGCGTAGGTGTTATGGTTTCAAAGTTATCGTCTGGAATAGGTTTTTCTATATAAGATCACGGTGACCTTGACCTTTGACCTACTGACGCAAAACAATAGGGATCCTTTTCTCACCTAGGGCAATGAACCTATGAAGTTTCATGAGTGTAGGTATGATCTCGGAGTTATCATCCGGAATGCGCAATTGTTTACGGACAGACGGACGGGCAGACAATCCCATACCATAATACGTACCGTTTTTCAAACAAGCGTAAAATTAAAGCATATAAAGGATGCTTAAACTTACATTGTGTGATCCTTCTGGACTTCCTGCACTCAATGACCTGTGAAAATAACCAGTTTACATGTACAACAAATATGGAAATCTGTTTGGTTTAGATGCGATCAACACCAGTCTTGTTAAATCCCCTAGTCTGTTAAAGCTAGTGTTTTATTTTCAACTAAAATAAGAAATGTCATCATTAAGTGACGAATGCTCCGAAAAATTTCCCTTAAAAGCTGCATTAGCCATAATTTTTAGCTTATAAAATACTGAATAATTTACCCAGTATATAAATTGAGGCCAAAAAGTGCATGTCTCATAATTATGTGCACCATATCTACACAAGTATATTCATATCTACACAAGTATATTCATCATCCTAACAAATATCCAAATTATCGCAATTTCATAAGATTTTGCCATTTCGAATCACTGCCATAGAACAAATCTGTTTGGTGAATACCTTCTACCGCGTCCCAAATAAGCGACGGATTTTGCAAGAGGATTTACCAAGGACACTGTTGCGAAACTCTGCATAATATTACAGTTATGGCAAAGATACAATTGTCATGCATTGATCTTTGACCTCTAAGTGTGGCACATGACCTTTGAGGTACTGAACAACACATGCCTTATTGTATATAAATAATGTGTGTGAAGTTTCATCAAAATCAATTCAGTACTGTCTAAGTTGGTGATTTTGACTCACTGACTTTTGACCTCCAAGTGCGACCTTCACCTTTAAGGTACAGACCAGATTGTAGCAATCGACATAACCTTTTTTTGAGAGAATTTCGCGAAACTTCATACAAATGCTAATCACAATGAGAAGTTGTTATGTGTATATGAAGTTTGGGAACAACCCATTCAAAACTGTTTGAGGAAAGATTGGAAATAAATATGGGACAAAAATGTATTATGCTACGGATGTTAGGGACAACATGATTCCTTTATAGGCCCCACTCCACCCTGTGAAAGAAGGATTACAATAATTATATAAACTAGATTTTGTTACTGTCTGTGTCATCTTGTACATATATTTTATTTAAATCCATCAAGTAGTGGTCAATACATTCATAAACATTGACGGGGAAAGCAATACAGTACTCCTCATATAAATATGGCTAGGGCATAAAGAGGAATTACAGTCAACTTGGCCCCTAGGCAACTCGGCCCATGGTCAACTGGGCCCTATTTGGTCAACACGGCCCCCCAAAAGTAGTTAACTCGGCCCCCCTGTAAAATATAAGGTCAACTTGGCCCATAGTCCACTTGGCCCCCATATACAGTATGTATATGTAGTAGAAGATAATATCAAAAAACTGTTGTAAAACATAGTGGTCATCATTTAATTTCAATATTTTTCCATTTCAGATGTTTATTGCAAGCCTATCGATGAAAAACATCTTGCCATTCATTTTGGCGTTGAATAAAAAGAGAAAAAAAAAAGTATTTATGTTTTATTTTTAATTCCATATATCATTTAGCCATTTTTCAAAAACGTCGGTAATATCAGAAAGAATATAATTTAAAGTAATTTGATTTAATCATTACTTGAATCATTGTTCGATTGATAAATGAAAATGGAAGAGTTTATACTAATTGATTAAAAGAACCAATTAACAGATTAATAAACAATAAGTGTGTATACAATAATAGAGTAGGTGCGGGAAACCTGCAACTTGGTAATGCTCAATCACGAATTAAAATACTCAAAACAAAAAATGATACATATTTTATTTATCTGACATAAACAATATATAAAAGATGGGGTGGGGAAGAGTTAGGGGGCCGAGATGACTATATAAAATTCCATGTGTGGGCCGAGTTGACCAAATCGGAGTCAAGATGACTGGGGGCCGAGTTGCATATCATCATTACATGAATCATTGTTCGATTGATAAAATAACAGATGGGTGGTGGGGTGGGAGTGGGGCGTGGCTGTGTTGACCAAATCGGGGCCGAGAGTCTGGGGGACAAGTTGCACATGATCGCATAAAGAAACACAGAAAACACTAAACAGAACTTGGATAACATACTTATATTCCTTGTTATAGGAGAAGCCTTGAAACAGTTCTTGGTTGCCTTTATAGACGTTATTCTGCCCCTCTGGACCGTCTTCGTTCTCAACTTCTTCAAAATATCTTGTGTCAACATCGCCTGTTAAAACAGGCACAAGAGGTGCCACAGCTGAAAATGGTTAGGAAAATGACAAAGTGTACATATGTATCTTAAAAATGCATCCTGTGAAGTTCGTCAAATTTTACCCAGAAGCTCATGGGAAAGTTGTTTAAAGATTTAGTAATAACGCCCATACTCGTTGACGGATCGGGACAATTTGTATAAATCGGATGGTCTTAGAGGACCATGCAAGGATGCTTCCTGTGAAGTTACATCCAATTCTACCCAGTATTTCATGAGGGCATTTGAATATTTTTCTATTTTTAGTAACGATGGCCATATTTGTTGACAGCTTGAGACGGATAGTAATTATCTGAGAGAGGACCACGCAAGGATGCTTCCTGTGAAGTTTCATCAAATTCTACACAGCTGTTTATGAGAAAAAATTGTTTAAAGATTTTCCTATTTTTAGTAATGGTGGCCATACAGGTATGGACAATTTACATAAATATGAGAGGATTCTTTGGATCAAATTTCAAAACAATTAGGTGTGTATGAGAAGAAGTTGTTTAAGGACTTTTTCTTTTTTTAGTAATAGTGGTCATATATGTTGATAGATCAGGGCAATTTGTACAAATATTGACAAACTAAACAAACATGGTAAAGATCAGATAAAAAATAATGAAGTAACTACATATTTAACAAAGGAAAATACAATATAGCATTTTTCAACAAATCAAGGGCCATAGCTCTGCCGTTACTAAAAGATCTAGCTGGTTTTCAAACTTGTCCAAGATTTCATTGATATAGCACGCTATGCAAAACTAGATATCATACTGAGGCTTCCTGCCAAGTTTCGTCGAAAACCAACAAGGTGTTTAGGAGTAGCGCCGACAAGAAATTTAACTCCATCAAAAATCAACGAACCAGAAAAATCTACAATATAGTCTAATAATCATCTTATTGTATGGTAAGGTTTTATATATAATTTACAAATCTTTAGGATCATTCAGCAAATATGACCAAAATACCCTTTTTCAGACATATTTCCATGTTACTATCTTTTACTATTATTATTATATGTTGAAAGAATTAACTTGGCAGATCCTTGTTTTTTCCTTCAGATATTGTTTGCCTTCTTGTTGGATTATTCCTAATATTACAAAACACTTTCAACTTACTTTGTCTGATGTTCTCGAATGTCCATCTGTCATTTTTGAAAAATGGATGTGCTTTGATTTCTTCAATACTGTTTTTACCCAATCTCTTAGTTCTGCAAAAAAGAATAATATTAATTTTAAACATCAACATAATAAAATATAGATACAATAATCAAACAGGAAAAGCAGCATTCAAGGATGTCAGTCAACCACAAACACACACAGAAACAAAGAACAAATTTAAAGATGATTGATTGAATTGGGGTTTTAAGGCGCACCAACACATTACAGGTTATATGGCGCCTAACAGGCATGAAATGCCAGGCTCATCCTCCATGTACATCGAGATAAAATATTGAAAATGGGCCTAGAACCTTCTCACCCTGAACTGCAGAGTTGCTGCAAATTCTATCGTAAAACTCCATTCACGCTGGAGCCACGTTTATTGTTTTCTGCCACTGCTCTTTTGATGTGAGCAAGATGGCACCTGAAACAATGCAGGGATCATGATGACCTTTATGAACATGAACAAAAAATGATAAAATGAACATGAATTTGGGGGGATTCTACCCCTCTGCCTACCCCTCCAAAGAGATCTGCAGTGGCCCTATTCTTTGCCCCTTGACCAAATGGGGCACCCGGGAACCACACGCCAAATAAGACATTACAAACACAAAAGGGTTGACAAAAGGGCTACCGCCTTGGATCGGTCAGTGGCAAAAAAGGCCGCTTGGGGTTTAAAAGTCTTCTTCAATTCTACATACCACCAGAGCAGAATCTGCACTGCTCAATCCTGGCAGGGTGGAGCAGAGTACAAATTGATGGTATTAATAAATATATGCAGCCAAGTAGTGAAACAACATTCACCCTTATAATAATTAGTCTATCTATATAACTCAGTTTAAAGTGATTATTAAATAAACAAACAACTGTTACCTATCAGTTAGGAGAGCACGTATCAAACTTTTGGCATCGCTGCTCACTTCAATATCAGAAGGGAACTCCAGGGAATTATTGTGTTTTTTTATGTTAATAAACGTGTCCTCCAGCGACTTGGCATAGAAAGGGGTGTCCTCTGAATAATACAAAAAACTGGTCAGCAAGCAAATTTAGAGAATTCATATCCTTTGCATTATGTTTATCTGCCTTATCTACCCTTGATTCATATACAAGAACATTTATTGCTGGTAATCTGGTGCAGCCTGCTCTTATAGTTTAAGAGGAGTAGGTGACACACAGTTTAGATTATTTATAATTTTTAATAAAACAGATTCTGCGTGGTAAGTATTAAATATCTGCCCTTTTCTCCTATACTTGAAGACTCTTAATGTTTTTAAGAAGACAACAAAGCAGTGTATTGGCCAGACAAATGTGCACCGTCTTTTGCATATACGTTTCGGAAAACTGCGACCAATATTTGTTGGTGTACGTGTGGGGGGTAAAAAAACAAACAAAAAAACAACTTTTTTTTCCGCTAAACAACTCTTCCCACCTCTTGCTTTCTCAATAGTGTTATGTTTTGTATACATTTATAGATTTTATAGAAAGATGCTCTAATAAAATGTAGCCTTTCATCTTTATCTGTTAAAAAGAAATTGCCCCAGACCACCCACTTGGCGCGAATTGTTTCTAATAGTGTGTGTTAGAAAATTATTTTACACACCCTGTTTGCATATTTGCACACCCAAATCTTGAATTTCTGCCTAATACACTTCTAGCGTAAAAGGCTGTAATCGGGCGGTGTTGTTGCAAAATGACAAATGTTTATTTTTAGATTATTTATTATAAGATCAGACTTGTTACGTTTCTACTGTGATGTTGTGTATTTATAGCAGGTTACCAATCGCTATCAAGTACAGCAGGCCCTAGAGCACATAACTATAACACCGTCACATACTTTCATAAATTCAGATAGAAAAAATATTTAACTACATTCATTTACTCTTACGAGGAACATTCATTATATAATGCAACTAGCCGTCCTATTCACGTTGTGTGAGGTTTACACACGAAATTTGAAAATGATCTTATAGAATGAACCTTTAGTGACACTTTCTGAAAATTTTATTAAAATCATTGAAGATAAAAGTCGATGATGACTGTTTGTTTGGGACCTATTCATATACACTGCCTTAAAAAGCGGTAGAAAGTTTAATGAATTTGCAGAGGTTGTAATGTTGGATTCATAAAAAAATGCATTTTGCAGCAAATAAATTTATTCAAACTTTTGTTGTAACTAGAAGTATGTGTAAATATTACGTAAAAAATGTTTTCAATACAAAACATTGATATAGTCCAAGGCAAGAAATGCTGTTTTCTTGGAAATATAAAAGTGCTGAAAATATCAAATACCAATAAAAATATTAGTCAAAATCAGTTTGAAGATATGACGGAAAATGGTTTTAAATATATGGGTAATGAATTGAAGGGATACTCTAAAGATTTAATATAAAATCAACAATTTTAGTTCAACCGCTCCAAAAATATTAAAGCCTGAAGTTGCTCTTCGCTTTTTTAGCTAAAATTTAAGCAAACTTTTGTCGCACTGACAACATTTAAGGAGCAATAAACCCAAAAATAAACACATTACAAATAAAAACTACTACCAGTTTCATATGGAAGATATACAAGTTTGTGGTTTAGGCAAAAAAAGTCCATATTGGCAGTCGAAATCAGATTTTTAGTCAAAATATTTTTTCCCATTTTTGAAGAGTTCAGTATCATTTACATGTCTTAACAAAATGCCCTCAAAACACATTTTTTATTGGATGGAAGTATCTGAAACTTGATAAATTAATGGGGGAAAGTTCATTTTAACATAATCCGTATCAATAACTACAACAATGGACCATAATTAAATTTTAGGACCATAGTTGCATTATATAATGAACGCCCCTCGTATAATTGGATTTCTTAATTCCTTTAACTATGACCAATACTGAACTTCCATATTAACGTCACGTGTAAATAATTGACTGACTGTCTTCTGCAATTAGATCCGACATATAATATTGCGTGGCCCAGAGCGCATGACTCGAAACATGTCGTGATGTTTCTATACAAAAACTGGCAGTCGTATGAAAATCTAGCGAAAATGAAAGTCTACCGACTACTGTACTTTTAACACTGCTGTTTAGTGTTGCTTATACTAAAGCAAGTTCAATTAGTTATGTTCACATGTTCCAGTTTCTAGGTTTAGCTTCCTAATACATGTAATCTACTAACCTTTTCAAAGTCTTTGCCATGATACTATACACAAACATTGTTGAAATAATATATTGTGATACATATCACGATACAATATATCCAACGATACCCATCCCAGCTATACACTGTAACACAGTATTTTAAAATAGCAAGATTGTTTTTCCAAATATAAAGGGCAAATACTCCTGTACTTTTTATCCAATTTATCTACCCTTGCTTCCTTAGTAACACATCATTGTTTGTTGGTGATGATGCACTACATGTTATGTATGGGTTTAGGCAACACAAATTTTACAAAATTAAGACCACATTAAATTATAACACTAAATATTTTGTATTAGTAAGTACCTATAAAGTTCATGCTGTGTGCTGATGATTACATCAGGTGTGTTTCATATATGGTACAAGGCCGACCATAAACAAATTGTTGGTTTGCTGTTTCCTTAACTTAACACATGAATAAGGCCTTTTTATAGCAATTATTCTTTAGGATTTTTTTTGTTGTTGCTATCTTCAGTATTAATTACTTTTCTTTAATTTCTTAAAGTGTTTACTCTCTTTAACAAATAAAACAACTCCTATCTAACTTACCCAATTATGAAATCAAGGGTCGGGAAATAGAAAACAAATATTATTTTAAGGATGGCCTAATCAGAATTTGTCTTCACTTTATTTTAACACTTCAGAGGGCTGCACTCACATTTATATATATAGAAACACATACTCATATATTGGAAGTGTAATACACTTCGGATGTTTTTTTCTTAAATTCCTATAATTAAAGTGGTTAAAGGCATCGAAGCAAGTGATTTATCCAACATGATCAGGGCATGCAATATAATGTACATAATTCTTCCACAAACTAAACACAAATTTCAACTGGTTTTAATAATATTTTACCGACATTTACTTATATGAAAGAAAGAAAAGAATATGGAATACATGATTAAAGTCAAACTTCAGTAACTCGAAAATTGATTCCTTGAATACCATCAGTAACTCAAACATATACTCCGGTCCCGGCATAACTCTTATATAATTCAGTGTAATTTACCCTCGGTCATTCAATTATTATTTATTGAATACCACCCCAAACTCGGAAGGCATTTTACGGTCTGGAGATCATACATGTGTGATAAATATCACTATCAATATCCAAGATGTGATTCATTGCCATGCGACATTGGCCATTGATTTTACACGACGCTTAAGTTCAATCGAAGAGCGATGTGAAAATTAGGTTCGATTAACTAATAAACAGACGAAATGTTTATATAATTTGCATGAACTTACTTTATGACTAATTATGATCAAATAACAGACTGCTCAGCACACTATTTTTTTTTTTTATCTAATCTGTAAACTCGATGTTTGTATATTCCTTTCAATTCTATTCAACTCATTGTCTGATTTCCGGTTTGTATGAATTGCGCTATTTCTCTAAATAAATGCTTAATAAAGATAAAGCAAACACACATTTTTGCAGTTTTTCCTGTATTTTGAATCGTAATAATTACATTTAAATAAATCTGTTATTCAGGTTAAACAAACAGAACATACCGAGAAAGATTAAGTGCGTACATAAGTTGCACCGTTTTAAACCGTACACAAGTTTGGATAGATGAGTTTTTGTTGTTTATTTCTGAACCCCCTGATTTCCTGAACAAATTCATATGGTCCGACTGTATGTGATACAGGATCCAGAACAAACTTTGGAAGTTTGTGTATATTTGTATCCATTAAACAGCAGATCGCAGATCTTTAAAAGTAACTAAAACATGTTAGTATGAAGCATGTTCTCACCGACCAACATTTCATAGAGAACCACGCCCAAAGACCACCAA
Organism: Cyrtodaria siliqua; assembly: GCA_037043455.1. Classification (NCBI taxonomy): domain Eukaryota; kingdom Metazoa; phylum Mollusca; class Bivalvia; order Adapedonta; family Hiatellidae; genus Cyrtodaria; species Cyrtodaria siliqua. The sequence goes on along the minus strand of JAWPHD010005561.1, from coordinate 73,210 downwards.
TCACACTCCCTGCCATAGTAGCCATTAGGCTGGAGAACTTCTGGAGACATATAGTCAGCTGAACCCACCGCAACGGCTGTTGATCTCACCAAACCATCCTGAGGGATGAAATAGTATTATACAGTTATAGTTCAATAGTTTATGCCGGTAAAACTCTGGCCACCACATAATGTAGAATATAAAATAAAGAAGAGTCAGATTACCACTGTACTGTATTTTAATAGTTCCTCCAAATATATGTACATGCATTTCAAATAATAAAACATTAATTTTGTTTCCACTTAATGTAAAAGCGATACTGGAAAGCCATTTATAGCAAGTTAACAAGTACTTAAGATAGATAGATTTATTTAAGCAAATATACAGATGTCCATACATGGTTATAAAAACCAACACAATGGTGAATGCACAAAATAAAAATAAAATGCATATATGAGATATAAACCATGCTTTGTACATCAAAGCCAAGGATAACACAAACAAGAGGCCCAAGAGGGCCTGTGGACGCTCTACTGGCTAACATGGCTCTTATAACATCAATGAAGCGAGTGCCTGCAATTTACGCTTTTTTTGAAAGTTTTGGGCAAAATACAGCATTTTAAACTAAACGAAGGAACATAACTAAAAAATCTGGTAAAGTTTGGTAAAGATTAGATGAAAAATGAAGGCTCTATCATCTTAACGACGCAAAATATAGCATACATAACTAAATCAAGGGCCATAACTCTGCTGTTACTGGTCCAATCTGGCTGTTTTCGAACTTTTCCGAGCTTTCATCGACATTAGCAATCTGGTAAAGTTTAGCAAAGATCAGATGATAAATGAAGACCCTAGCATCTTTACGAGGCAAAATATAGCGTTTTTAACTAAATCAAGGGCTATAACTCCGCTGTTACTGGTCCAATATGGCTGTTTTTCAAACTTGTGCGAGGTTCCATTGATATTAACAATCTAGTAAGTTTGGTAAAGATCGGATGAAAAATGAAGGCCCTATCGTTTTACCGAGGCAAAATATTGCCCTTGGCCAGTAGAGCTAAAAAGGGGGAAATAATTTTCCCTTATTTCCATTATGGTCCTTTACTCACAACACTGGAATCACCAAACGTATCGTTATACAATAATATTCAAATATTTGGACAAACAATTAAATGCATGTGATTTCCTCAGTCTGGGTATCAAATTCAAAACTCTTCACTAGTTTTAGGCAGAAAAACAGGATTTTTAAATGCTATGCAGGGCAGGAAAATTTTGTTTCTGAGTTACTCAATGCCCTACATAATATTTGAATAGTCAAATTGAAAAATGTTAAAGAATTCATCTGAATTTTTACTGTATTAATGAGCACTCTTCTTGCAGACGAGTGGGATTTTCGTGCTCTGCTATGGATGATTAAAAAACTTATGACCACTAAAAACGAGTGATACTAAAATTAGTAGGTGGAGTTTTGAAAGTTAATACAAGTGCGAAAGGCTTTATTGTATGCACTGCAAAAAACTCCATAAATGTCTCAAACTTCATGAGATCAGGTACATATATGTGATAATTACTATAAATTTGCAAAAACTGAAAATATTAACCAAAGAGCAAACAATGTGGCTAGGTCTAAAATAAATCATTAGGATCAGTTTTAAAGAGATTTTGGCCTAAATGACATGTTATATAGAGAATATTATGTCAGTGCCTGTTACTATCAAGTTTATTAGGCGAGGCTTAGAAAACCAAGAATGGTAAGACTGCCAAGCCATTCTGAGTTTTTGTGCCGAGCCTAATGAAAAAGATAGTAAAAGGCTCGGTTGATTAATTCTTTCTTTTCCTCCTTACCTAAGAGAGCATTCAGACAATGTTTTGTGTCATTGTTTTTCATACCATTTTATTATAACAGCAGATAATGTTATGTACAATAAACGCAGAGGAATTCTCCATTAACACTGACTAATAAAGCAAAAATTATTTCAGGTCACCCCTTTAGCAGGCGGAGAAGTACATATCTGCATGATAAAATAAATTACTAAATTTTAAAAATCATAGAATTAACTATATTATTATGACGAAAAGCAATCTCTTATATTAACAAAATTAGCTAAGTATTCCAAACATTATTCACAAAATATCTTAACATGCAGATGCCTAGAATTAGGGCTGGGTTTGGAAGCTATGATTAAACATGTGCAATTTGCGACTTATTTACATAAAACAAGTATTAAATTTACAAAATTAGTGGTGATTGAGTAATTTAACAATAACTCCATTGCTCCGAAAACCTGCAATAACATTTTTGGAGCAATGAAGTTATTGTTAAATTACTTATGCCACGAGGAGAGGGTTGGGGAGATAGGGTGCTATGAGGGGTCATAGGGGTCAGATACGTCTGTTTTTCAAACTTATCCAAGCTTTTATTAACATTTTGAACAAATATGATCAGATTGGATGAAAAATGTAGGCAGTAGAGTGTTAACAAAGCAAGGTTAAGAAACAAAGCAAGGTTAAGCATTTAAAAAAACAAGAGTGTCCATTGGACACAAAATACGCCCGTCGAAAGTGGATCATTTGTAACTGTGATAACAGACGGATGGACGGACAGTGCCGCAACATCATACAAACTCCGTTGTTACCAGGGCGATTGGTTCATAAACATTATTCCAAAGTTTTATAAAGACTGAACAACAAATACTCTAGTTATTGTGCGGACAGTTAAAATATTTCAATAATTAAAGGGCCATAACTCCGTTGTTACCGGGGTGATTGGGCTGGTTTTCGAAATCAACCGAGATATTATGCCCTTAAAACAGTATTTCCAAGTTTCATAAGGATTGAATAATATTTGTTCAAGTCAGGGAGCGGACATCGTTAAAATATTCCAATAATTAAAGGGCCTTAACTCCGTTGTTACAGGCGCTTTTTCAATTATTAAAGGCTCATAACTCCGTTGTTACCAGGGCGATTGGGCTGTTTTTCAAAATTGACCAAGATATTATGCCCGTAAAACATTATTTCTAAGTTTCATAAGGATTGGATAATATTTGTTCGAGTTAGGGAGCGGACATAGTTAAAATTGTAATTTTTCAATAAGTAAAGGGCCACAACTCCGTTGTTACAGGGGCGATTAGGCTGGTTCTTTAACTTGACCGAGATATTGTGCCCATAAACATTATTTTCAAGTTTCATAATGATTGGATAATATTTGTTTGAGTTAGAAAGCAGATATCGTTAAAATTGTAAATTTTCAATAATTAAACGGCGATAACTCCGTTCTTACCGGAGCGATTGGGCTGGTTTTTGAACTTGATCAAGCTATTATACCCATAAACATTATTTCCAAGTTTCATAATGACTGGATAATATTTGTTTGAGTTAGAGAGCGGACATCACAATCTTAATGGACAGACGGACAGACTGACTGACGGATGAACGCCACGACATAAATGTCCCGTTTTACGTCGTCGTAAAAAAGTAAGGGCCATGACTCTGCTTTTTCTAGTCCGCCACAGTTTACTTTTGATTTTGTCTATGATCTAGTATGACCTAAATAACATCATTAAATATTTAAAAAAACAAAATTTGTGTGGGGTGAGGTGGCATGATCAATTTAATTCACGACCCTGATGAACGTCACCAGATTGATCTGTCAAAATGCATGTCAAACATTTGTTCTGCTCTCATTGTTTCTGCCTGGCACCAAGTTATTGTTTTAGATTTATATAACTTCATTTTGTGTCGCGTAGTGAAATGAAACATGACTTTTTCAAAAGAATTGGGTAGCGAGGAAAACATTGACATTAAGGTGGGTTGGAGCAGTGTGCCTCGATAAATATTGAATACCATAAATGGTATTAAATGAAATGGTATTCAATGGGATATGACATTTTTCTCAGTTTATTAATACGAGCCTTCTCTGATCTTACCAGCCCTTTTTACGCTTTTTGACATTTCATTTGGCTGTGTACATAAAAAGCCACAAAAGGCACTCAAAAAATGGCGAGGTCATGCATCATGTACACAAACAGTACTAGTAAGTCGAGCCCTATGTACATTTTATACACCACGTGTAGTAGTTACACACATTTTTCTTCAGCCGTGTCAACATTGATTGACAGCAGCGTCTCACGAGGTGAACCGTCGATCGAGGCCAGTAGGTAAGGAAATGTATGTGATGTCGCTACCGACTTCGATCGCTTGTCACAAAATAGGAAAACTCTAACCTGTTGTGCAAGGCGTAGTAGTATTTTTCAATACATCAAGGGCCAATAACTCTGATGCTTGTTTTCTGATGAAGGTGTTTTTTTAAACTACCCGAGCTTTCATCTATAATAAGACTCTTAACAAGTTTGGTAAAGTTTGGATGCAAAATGAAGGTGCAGGAGAGTTGAAGTTTAATATAGCTTGTTCATTTTGCATCAGATCTTTACCAAACTTTTTTGTTTTTAACATTTTATTTCTTTTCAATACAATAATGTACAAAAGCTATAATTATGAAATTATATTCAACAATAAATTACAATATAATGTATTGAAAAGAAAACGTTTAGTTTTAATAGAAATATATAGGGAGAATAAGGTAGATGATAGAAAGATAGTAAAAAAGAAGAGTATAGTATGAGTATAGTAAGAGGTATATCTATGGAAAGTGATCGTTACTAATTAACCTTCTATCTCTATTTCATTTCTCAAATGTCAACAAAGTTCCATTTGGCATTGTGTTGTTCAAGTTTGTTCTTAGAAAATGCAATAATTTCCTCAATATCTTTCCTATAATGCAAATATCTCATAAAGCAATCAATATCAGGGATGGTTTTATAATACTTGTTTCTGTATAGAAAGTATTTTGAAATAATAATAATAAAGTTCAAAATACTAGCGTTTCTGTTGTTTTTACATATTAAACCAAATGATACAGTCTTTAAATCAAAAGTAATTTGAAACCCTTTGCTTTGTAGAATTTGTTGTAATTGTGACCAAATTATCTGGCTTATATGACATTCCCAAAAGAGATGTGTAGTCGTTTCCACATGCATGTTGCAAAAGTCACAAAGACTTGAATTCACTAGCTTGCATTTGTGTAGTAGTTTATTGGAAGGTAAAATTCGAGTAAGATATTTATACTGAAATGCTCTTAATTTCGTATCTATAGTACATCGAAAAGGTATTAAATAAATTTGTTTCCACTCTAAATTTTCAAATATTTCTTCCCATTTACTCTGAGGTTTTTTAATTCTTTTTTGACATTTGTTTTCTATTAGTAATTTATATATTAATCCATTAACCTTATTTCCAAACTTGGTAAAGTTCGGATGCAAAATGAATATAGCTTGTTCATTTTGCATCCGATCTTTACCAAACTTGGCCAGAGACTGAAAATTGACACTACAATTAGCAATCTGGTGTTAATTACACAATATTGATGACATGGTATTGATATTAAGTATAGTAAACATCGGATGCAAAATGAAGGTACTGGAGCATTGACAAGTCAACATTTTGCATATTTCATTAAATCAAGGGCCATTACGTTGATGTTTATTATCCGATATTTATGGTTTTCAAACTCTTCTGAGCTATCATAGATATTACGACTGGCCAAGTTTTGTAAATATCAGATGTAAACTGATGGTACTAGAGTGTTGAAATAAAAAATTAAATTGATGACGTACAAACTGACAGACAACTGACAACAGACCATGGCTTGAGCCCTACTTTGGCCAGTAGAGCTGACTAGTAACTTGTAAACATAATAAAAAGTCATGGCCTGCATGTCAAACTCTATACGGTGAAGTAGTCCAAATTGGTCTTTATTTTGATTTAACCAACGCCAATGTCAATCCAATGATATATTCTTCTTTACATACTTAGTATTTAATTCAATTAATGTCATTAACATTGGGGGGACGCATGACGTAGAGGAGACTGGACGTGACATATATTTCATCCAAAGTAGATCACAATGAAATTTTGCACGTGATGTTTAATAGAAGCACATAAGGAACATTCCAGTGGAGTTCGGCAAAATATGCTAGTTGTTGCAGACATCGAACATGACCTATATTTCTTCCAAAGTAGATCAGCTGTGACTTAAAATTGTGCATATGACCAATGTCAGATGCAAGAGACTGGACGTGACCTATATTTTATCCAAAGAAGGTCACAGCAGCATTAAATTGTGCACATATTAAAAGCATATAAAAAACATTCTGGTGTAGTTTGGTGAAAATCCTGCAAAAAGGGTAAAAATATATAAATAAATGAAAGTAACTGACTGACATTCACCCCAACGACATCATGATCGCTATTATATGTCGAAATCCGTAAACAAGATCGAAAATAAACTGATAAAATTGTACATACCTTGAATTAGCAGGAGACAATCTCTAGATCCTGATTGTATACAGGCAAAGCAATTTATACCATAAATTATTTCCAGGTGTGATAACAATTGTAAAATGAGATAACATTGCATGATTAATTGTGGCATTTATAAGGTTAGAAAGTGATTTCCCAAAACGGATCAAACTATCAAGTCCAGGCTTTGATGTTTCCTGTTTCAAAGAAAATTCACAGCTTGTTTGACAAAATGGCTTGACCACTTCTCTAAGAGTCAAAGAACTTTTCATTTAGCACAGACTGAGAAGGTTTGTGTGGTGTTTTACGTCATTTTCAACACATGTTACAGGTTATATATGACGGTCCATTTTTTGTGGTGGAGGCACCCACTTTTCCTGGATAGAACCAGTACTGTACACCTCCCGCCATCCATAAGAATCCACACTTCCTCATAAAATATCAGATAAACAAACATTTAGAAATGTCTTACAAAGTTTAAACTGTGTGCTTGTTATTAGTAAAAACATAAGTCTCTCCCTACCTGTTGTATTTAGTGACTGATGTATTATGTTATGTGAAATGTTTTATATAAAACAATTCTATACTGACACTATGATGACTAAAAAGATAGACATGATTTAACAATAAGATATCCGTAAATAGTTGGTGATAATCACTAGTATACATTGTTCATGCGCTGTTTTTTTGGGCTGTTGTTATAGACAAAATTCAGTCATATCCCAAATTCTAAAACATACCTAAATAATTTTCTTTAACAAATTTTAGAAAAAAAATTCCCAACTGAAATGTTTTTATTGAGGTTTAAAAGCTTTTAAATCCTTCTGTTGATCTTGGTGTACAGTAAAAGAGTATTAAAGATATAAAAATGAAAGGAATGCTTTACTAAATTTTTCCGAATTTTATGAAAAATCGTTCTAAAATTCCCATTTGTGACGGTATGGGTTATGTTCCCAAAATATAGAGAAAAAACACTGTCATGAAGGACTGTTAACCTGAAACCTGTTAAAAAAAAAACAAGCTTGTAACCTTAACGTGTGGTAATTTCTTTCTTTTTTTTAATCAACAATGATATAGATACATGGATTACACAATATTATCATACTGGGAATATTTGTTCTTATAGATAATTTCTACCCAGGTTAGCTGAAATACACAAAGGGGCTCAGGAGATTAAAACCTTTAAAGAGCCACAACTCTGCCAAAAGTCATTAGATGTGAAACTGATGATGATATGCACAACTATGATTGGTACTAATCATTCGCAATAAGATCGAATGAAATCTGGCAAGGGGTTCAGGGGCTGGGTCGGGGGATGACTGCCACGGGACAAGGTATTCCCTATGTACCATAAAGAGAGAAGAAAAGAGGCACCTTTAAGGTGCAAAGGCTGATTTGAAAAATGGAGTTGATTAACATGACAAGAATATCGATAGAACCCATGTATGCTTCCCAAAATGGATGCTTTATGTGAATAAGGGTGTATCAAATGAAAAACGACTTAGGTTCTTTTTTGAGAGAAACAGATGTCTACACCACTGCAAAACCTTGTTAAGGTATGTTTGATAGTGGATAGGGTGTTTTTATCAGCAGGACCAAGACCTTGACCTAAAAAAACGAAATAGTCATCCTCTTTCTACGATCAGGTCACAGTGATATTGACCTTTGATCTCAAACCTCAAACTCAATAGTGAACGGTAATCAATCCAATGCATGAAGATTCATGAAATTTGCTTCAGAAGAAGAGGAGTTACAGTGCGGACAATATTTTCATGATCATGACAGGGTGACCTTGACCTTTCACTGAATGACTTTAAACTCACAAGTATCACAGGTAACAGTCAAAAGACTAAACTAAAAAGCAGACAACATATCCTAAGAGTGTTTAAACAATACTCAGTGCCTATAAGGAAGTCCATGCCCAAATTTGGTTGAGCTATTAAAGACAAGAATAATAAGAGATATAGACCTGTAAACAAATCTGACATGCTAAATCAAGTGAAATGTGACAGTGCTCATTTTAAGGGCAATCAGAAGTTGGGTTGGGGTTACAGGAATCAAAATTACGTATCAGTGCATTCCATTAAATAATACAATAAGGAAGCTCATGGCCAGTTTTGGTTGAGTTATGAGAAATGTAAGAGATATATACCTGAAAACACAGCTTACGTACAAAACTTGAGGTGGAGTGTGATGCCAGAAAGATTATATGAGCTCTCTTATTCTTGGAATTATAGTTAGCTACAAGATGCCCTTTCCTGAACATTTATGGTGGCTAACCATCAAAACTTAGAAGGATAATCATACTTTGAATTTTGAGGCCTGAACTGTGTCAGTATGTGTGTATAGCAACAAATATTGTCTAATGCTTGTATCTAAATCTTTTGCAAATGTTTGTAGTAACAACAAAAAATGATATAATAAGGTCAGGTTCGCATCATGTCAGAAATGTTGGCTTTTTTTCTAAATATCATATGAAAAATTCACGAAGTCGCCAGTTACAAATGTCCTGGAAAAAAGTATTGTACAGTAATTCTAGCATTGTTGAAGTGTAAAACACAAAAGTAAATGGTAGGTAGAGTGAATTATGCACACAACACATAAACAGTTTTTTTAGTTAGATGTAATTTTTGAGTGATGGCAAAGACACAATTTAGATTCATTTGATATTTGACCTTGACCTGTGCAGTACAGATCTGATCACACCTTTTCATTGCACTTAATGTTTGCGTGAAGTCTTATCAAATTTGATACAGTACTTTCAGCTATGTCAACTGACCTCGACCTCCAAGTGTGACCTTGACCTTTGGGGTACAGAACAGTGTCTCCTGCTTGACACATGTTCCTGTTGTGATTAATATTTGTGTTTAGTGTCATGGAAATCCCTATAGTACTTTCAAATTTACGTCCGAGCCATGAATTTGACTCATTTGACCTTTGACATCCAAATGTGACCTTGACCTTTGAGGTAAGGACCTAAACTTATGCATGACACACCTCCTCAGTGTGATTAACATTGCGTGAAGTTTCATGAAATTACAGATGGTCAAACAAAATAATGGACAAAATAACAAACGGACGGATGAATGGTGTGATTGCAATTCCCTTTCACTTCGAGAGCAGAAAAAAGTCACACAAGGTAGTCCTCATAAGACTCCACAGATGATACCCTAATGTTTTTTTCTTTAAGATCAAAGTAATGACCACTTATGCAAACAATAGGCTTAAGTGATTATGGAATAAATTTATCAACATGTGCTCGGACATACAGACAGTGTGGTTACTATATGCCCCATCCCATGAAGGGCATAAAAGGTATACATTATTTTGCATTATTTTTAATTCCTAATTTCTCCTTCTCTGTCATACCTTATTCATCCTCACACAGGCTCCAAAATCTGCCAACTTGAGATGTCCATGTTGGTCTAACAGCATATTGTCAGGCTTCACATCTCTACAATAAAAAATTACCATCCAGATAGAACTTCAACAACCAGTAAGTTATAACACTTGACCCAAACAGGGACAGAGGATAAAGAGGGCCGGAGGACCCTTTACTGACTTACGTGTCTCTTATAACAGTACATAAAGTGACATACCATTCCATCAATCTGCTGCCAAATAATAATACAGAAAGTGACATGTGTATTCCATCAATCTGCTGCCAAATAACAATACAGGAAGTGACATGTGTATTCCATCAATCTGCTGCCAAATAACAATACAGAAGGTGACATGTGTATTCCATCAATCTGCTGCCAAATAACAATACAGAGGGTGACATGTGTATTCCATCAATCTGCTGCCAAATACCAATACAGAAGGTGACATGTGTATTCCATCAATTTGCTGCCAAATAACAATATAGGAAGTGACGTGTGTATTTCATCAATCTGCTACCAAATAACTATACAGAAAGTGACATGTGTATTCCATCAATCTGCTGCCAAATAACAATACAGGAAGTGACGTGTGTATTCCATCAATTTGCTGCCAAATAACAATATAGGAAGTGACGTGTGTATTTCATCAATCTGCTACCAAATAACTATACAGAAAGTGACATGTGTATTCCATCAATCTGCTACCAGATAACAATACAGGAAGTGACATGTGTATTCCACCAATCTGCTGCCAAATAGCAATACAGGAAGTGAAATGTGTATTTGTATTTGCTGCCAAATAACAATACAGGAAGTGATGTGTGTAGTCCATCAATCTTCTGCCAGATAACAATACAGGAAGTGACATGTGTATTCCATCAATCAGCTGCCAAATAACAATACAGGAAGTGATGTATGTAGTCCATCAATCTTCTACAGGAAGTGACATGTGTATTCCATCAATCAGCTGCCAAATAACAATACAGGAAGTGATGTGTGTAGTCCATCAATCTTCTACAGGAAGTGACATGTGTATTCCATCAATCAGCTGCCAAATAACAATACAGGAAGTGATGTGTGTAGTCCATCAATCTTCTGCCAGATAACAATACAGGATGACATGTGTATTCCAATTTGCTGCCAAATAACAATTCAGGAAGCGAGGCATGTATTCCATCAATCTGCTGCCAAATAACAATACAAGTGACCTGTGTATTCCATCAATCTAATGTCAAATAACAATACAGGAAGTGACATGTGAATTCCATCAATCTCAGCAGCTAAATAACAATACAGGAAGTGACGTGTATTCCATCAATCTGCTACCCAAATAACAATACAGGAAGTGACATCATAATCTATCAATCTGCTGCCAAATAACAATACAGGAAATGACATGTGTATTCCATCAATTTTCTGCCAAAATAACAATACAGGAAGTGACATGTTATTCCATCAATTTGCTACCAATAACAATACAGGAAGTGACATGTGTATTCCATTAAATTAAATCTTCTGCATAATTTAAACGGTGTGTGCCACTAAAGGATATCATGTGTGCCACGAAAGGATATCATGTGTGCCATGTGATCATTCATCACCAGATTATTGTAGATTCTTCTTTTGATATTCATAAGTCTCTTTTGATATTCATAAGACTGTGTTTTAACAAATTATTTTAATTATACATACACATATGTCTTTTAAAGAATATATGTTTTGTAACATGGTAATTATGGTAATCCATCCATCCATTACTTATCGTAAACAATATCCACTATTTTATAAATTGTCTATAATCACACAAGTTTGATAAACTGCAGAAAATGGTACAGTACAGATATACGTTAAGCGCGGGTAGAGTGGGTTATTCTATTTCAATAATCCTTTGAAACTGACCGGCAAGTAAGCAACTGCTGAAGTTTTTTAGGGTTGGCTAGTCCTTTGACTTACCGACAGTTACGTGGTAAAATGTCTTTGTCTATTACAGATAATGGAATGGCCCAATCACTAACATAGCAACGCTGATAACACCTACATTAAAAATAGTTTCATCTAGTTAACAAAATTATTTCAACTCGCGTGTATATTTGAACGATTGCACATAATTTATGGATGTTTATTTATGGCATGGTCAGTAATCGTGTAATTGTGTTCAACATTGGTCGATAATAACAGTAAAACAAGAGGGCCAAGATGGCCCTAAAGCGATCACCTGAGTACTGGCACATTATCAAACTTTTCGAAATCTTATGGTCATATACAATCTGTGCAAGTTTGGTTAAGATTGTTCAAGAAATGTGGGCTCTGTTGTGTATAACAACATTGATATAGACAGTTTGACACTGACAAAGTTTGGTAAAGATCAAATACAAAATGAAGGTGCTAGAGAGTAACACCTTGGGCAGAGCCAAATGTGACCCCAGGGCTACATATAATATATGAGAGCTGTGTGCTTTGTGGTTTCACAGAAGAAGATGTTTTAAGTTGTTCCCTATACAAGTCTATGTAAAACATGACCCCTGGAGCGGGGCCAAATGTAATCACAGGGTCACTATTTGAACAAACTTGTTAAAGGACCGTAAGAGTATAGTAAATGCAAAATATTAAACCTCTGGCTCTTGCAGTTCCAGAGAAGAAGATTTTTTTCAGTTTTTCCCTATACAAGCCTATGTAAAACTGTGATCCCCAGGGCGGGGCCAAATGTGACCCCAGGGTCACCATTTGAACAAACTTGGTAGAGGACCATAAGCTTATAGCAAATGCAAAATATTAAACCTCTGGCTCCTGCAGTTTCAGAGAAGAAGATTTTTTAAGTTTTTCCCTATACATGTCTATGTAAAACATGTGACCCTTGGGGCGGGGTCAAATATGACCCGAGGGTCACCATTTGAACAAACTTGGTAAAGGACCATAAGCTTATAGTAAATGCAAAATATCAAACCTCTGGCTCTTTTAGTTTCCGAGAAGAAGATGTTTTGATTTTTTTTCCTATATAAGTTTATGTAAAACTGTGACCCCCGGGGTGGAGACAAATTTGACCCCAGGGTCACTATTTGAACAAACTTAGTAGAGGGCCATAAGCTAATGCTACATGTAATACATGAGACCTCTGTGCCTTGTGGTTTCAGAGAAGAGAAGATTTGATAGTCTAGGCATTGGCGATCATTTTAAAAGTAAAACTGTTGAAATCTGTGTAGCGGTTCTTGAGTAGAAGATTTTTTTAAGGTTTCAACCATATATGGTAATGGCGACCATCTTGCATGTCGCGCTGACCTAATTTTAACAAATCTAAAAAGCATTCATCTAAGGATGATCCACTTGAAGTTTGGTCAAAAGTGGCCAAGCGGTTTCCGAGGAGAAGTTATTTGAAGCAAAAGTTAACGCCGGACGACGACAGACGGACGATGGACGAAGAGTGATCCCAATAGCTCACCTTGAGCCTTCAGCTCAGGTGATCTAAAAACACGGTCATAAACTTTACTTAATGTCTAACAACAACAAACGAGCTTTTCGCCACAATTAAATTAATTGTACCGTATTCTGCTGGCTGTTACCGCGATGTAATTAGAAAAAGTTGATGATCGTAATTTTTACCAGTTATTTTCGGTGAATGGTTAATGTTTTCCTGATGCCCGAATTTATTAACCATCAAAATTATAGTACTGTAATGAGATTGATTTCTTTATGTTCAAATATTTTTTTTTATTTTTCTTCATGAGGTGTCCAAAATTTATGAGTGTCCAGAGTGTTTGGGTAAATATGGTAAATGATATTCGAATGGGTTAGGACTTACATTAAGATCAACAAACAGTGGGAGTTTGTGAAAGATCGTATAAAAGATGAAGTTGCTAGAGTGGATACAACAAAATTATAGCATTCTCCAATAAGTCAAGGGTCATAACTCTCGTGTTACTTATCTGACGTAGTTGTTGTTCAAAAGATGGTGCTAGAGTGGAAACCTTCAGCAAGAACATAGTGTGATTCAACAAATCAAGGACCATAACTCAGTGTCATAAAACTGACGTAGGTGTTATTCTAATGGTCTAGAGCTCACACTGACATTAACAATCTGACTAAGAGTGGAAAAGATTGGTGTTAAAATGAACAATTGAAAGTTATATGCCAATGGATGAATTGCCTTCAGCTAGTAGAGCTAAAACATAAGAAAGAGTGATCACAAGGCAAAATGAAGCATTCAAAGTGAGGTATGGTTGTTTTTCGAAGCTACGATTACTGTAAACAGCATGGCCAAATTCAAAAAAGATGAACACAATACCTGTATATAAAGCCCATCGAATGAACTGTGTCGAGAGCTAGTACAACCTCTGCACAGTAAAACTTTGCCCAGTACTCTGGCATGTTGTTTTTATTAATCAAGCTGAAGAGATCGCCGCCAGGCATGTAGTCCATCACCATGTACAAAAACTTCTCATCTTGGAAGGCATAATGCAGCTGTAAATACAAAAATAAAATTGATAGAAATGATGGATGCTCCCCGAAATGTATCCTCAACTTATCATATGGCGTTGTATCACCCAGCAGTATTCAATCTGCAGTTCAATTTGTAGTTCTTGATTTATACTCGACAAGAATTACAAGTATAAAATTACAAAGGGCAATAACTCTAATTTGAATGAAGACAGAGTTACAGTTCTAGCATTCTGTACTACCTCTCATTGTCTTGTATCATTGTGTGAAGTTTCATTGCAGTCCCATAAGTGGTGTTGGAAGTTATGCTCCGAACAAGAATTCTAAGTATAAAATTACAAAGGGCAATGACTGTAATTTGAATGAAGACAAAGTTACGGTTCTTGCACTTCCTCTCATTGCCTTTATCATTGTGTGAAGTTTTACTGCAATCCCCAGAGTAGATTTAAAGTTCAGCTCAGGAAAAAAAATAATAAGTATACCTTAATAAAGGGCAATTACTAATTTAAATGAAGACAGAGTAACAGTTTTTGCACTCTGTATTTCCATTCAATGCCCTCTTTCATTGTGTGAAGTTTCATTATAGTTCCATCAGTAGTGTTTGAGTTATGCTCTGGACAAAAAATGTCAGTATAAAATTACAAAGGGCAATTACTCTAATTTGAATGATGACAGAGTTACAGTTCTTGCACTCTGCATTTTCTCTCATTGCACTCTATCATTGTGTAAGGTTTAATTGTAGTTCCATCAGTAGTTTTGAAGTTACACTCCGGTATAACTCTTAAGTATAAAATTAAAAAGGGCAATAACTCTAATTTGAATAATGACAGAGTTATGGTTCTTGTGCTGCTGCTGTAAATACAACATTGGATCAGTAATAATAATGTGGCTGTAGATACAGCATTGGATCAGTAAGAATAATGCAGCTTTGAATACAACATTGGATCAGTTAGAATAATGCAGCTGTGATCAGTAAGAAAATACAACACTGGATCTGTAAGAATACTGCAGCTGTAAATACAACATTGGATCAGTAATAATAATGTGGCTGTAGATACAGCATTGGATCAGTAAGAATAATGCAGCTTTGAATACAACATTGGATCAGTTAGAATAATGCAGCTGTGATCAGTAAGAAAATACAACACTGGATCTGTAAGAATACTGCAGCTGTAAATACAACATTGGATCAGTAAAATCAATGCATCTGTAAATACAACATCACTGGATCTGTAAGAATAATGCCACTGTAAAAACAACATTGGATCAGTAAAAACAATGCATCTGTCGATACAACATCACTGGATCTGTAAGAATAATGCAGCTGTAAAAACAACATTGCATCAGTAAAAACAATGCATCTGTAAATACAACATCACTTGACCTGTAAGAATAATGCTGCTGTAAATACAACATTGGATCAATAAAACTAATGCTGCTGTAAATACAACATTGGATCAATACAAATAATGCTGCTGTAAATACAACATTGGATCAATAAAACTAATGCAGCTGTAAATACAACATTGGATCAATAAAAATAAAGCAGCTGTAAATACAACACTGGATCAGTAAGAATAATGCAGCTGTAAATACAACATTGGATCAATACAAATAATGCTGCTGTAAATACAACACTGGATCAGTAAAAATAATCCAGCTGTAAATACAACATTGGATCAATACAAATAATGCTGCTGTAAGTACAACACTGGGTCAGTAAGAATAATGCTGCTGTAAATACAACACTGGATAAATAAAATAATGCAGCTATCAATACAGCATTGGATCAGTAAGAATAATGCAGCTGTAAATACAACATTATTGGATCAGTTAGAATAATGCAGCTGTAAATACAACATCATTGGATCAGTAAGAATAATGCAGCTGTAAATACAACATTTGATCAATACAAATAATGCTGCTTAAATACAACATTGGATCAATACAAATAATGCTGCTGTAAATACAACACTGGATGAGTAAGAATAATGCAGCTGAAAATACAACATAGGATAAATAAAATAATGCTGCTGTAAATACAACACTGGATGAGTAAGAATAATGCAGCTGTAAATACAACATAGGATAAATAAAATAATGCAGCTATAAATACAGCATTGGATCAGTAAGAATAATGCCAATGTAAATACAACATTGGATCATTAGGAATAATTCCAATGTAAATACAGCATTGGATCAGTAAGAATAATGCCAATGTAAATACAACATTGGATCATTAGGAATAATGCCAATGTAAATAAAACATTGGATCATTAGGAATAATGTCAATGTAAATACAACATTGGATCATTAGGAATAATGCTGCTGTTAATACAACATTGGATCATTAGGAATAATGACAATGTAAATACAACATTGGATCATTAGGAATAATGTCAATGTAAATACAACATTGGATCAGTAAGAATAATGCAGCTGTAAATACAACACTGGATCAATAAAATAATTTAGCTGTAAATACAACATTGGATCAATAAAAATAACGCTACTGTACATACACCACTGGATCAGTAAGAATAATGCAGCTGTAAATACAACACTGGATCAATAAAATAATGCAGCTGTAAATACAGCATTGGATCAATAAAAATAATGCTGCTGTACATACAGCACTGGATCAGTAAGAAAAATGCAGCTGTAAATACAACACTGGATCAATAAGAATAATGCAGCTGTAAATACAACACTGGATCAATAAGAATAATGCAGCTGTAAATACAACACTGGATCAATAAAATAATGCAGCTGTAAATACAACACTGGATCAATAAAATAATGCAGCTGTAAATACAACATTGGATCAATAAAAATAATGCAGCTGTAAATACAGCATTGGACCAGTAAGAATAATGCCAATAATACAACATTGGATCTTTAAGAATAATGTCAATGTAAATACAACATTGGGTCAGTAAAAATAATGCAGCTGTAAATACAACATTGGATCAGTAAAAATAATGCAGCTGTAAATACATTGGATCATTAAGAAAAATGCACCTGTAAATACATCACTGGATCATTAAGAATAATGCAGCTGTAAATACATTGGATCATTAAGAATAATGCAGCTGTAAATACAGCATTTGATCTGTAAGAATAATGCCAATAATACAACATTGGATCTTTAAGAATAATGTCAATGTAAATACAACATTGGGTCAGTAAAAATAATGCTGCTGTAAATAAAACATTGGATCAGTAAAAATAATGCAGCTGTAAATACATTGGATCAGTAAGAATAATGCTGCTGTAAATACAGCACTGGATCAGTAAGAATAAAGCAGTTGTAAATACAACACTGGATCAATAAGAATAATGCAGCTGTAAATACAACACTGGATCAATAAAATAATGCAGCTGTAAATACAACACTGGATCAGTAAGAATAATGCTGCTGTAAATACAGCACTGGATCAATAAAATAATGCAGCTGTAAATACAACACTGGATCAATAAAATAATGCAGCTGTAAATACAACACTGGATCAGTAAGAATAATGCTGCTGTAAATACAACACTGGATCAATAAAAATAATGCAGCTGTAAATACAGCACTGGATAAATAAGAATAATGCAGCTGTAAATACAACATTGGATCAATAAAAATAATGCAGCTGTAAATACAGCACTGGATCAGTAAGAATAATGCAACTGTAAATACAACATTGGATCAATAAAAATAATGCTGCTGTACATACAGCACTTGATCAGTAAGAATAACGCAGCTGTAAATACAACGTCGGTCAATAAGAATAATGCAGCTGTAAATACAACACTGGATCAATAAAATAATGCAGCTGTAAATACAACACTGGATCAGTAAGAATAATGCAGCTGTAAATACAACACTGGTCAATAAGAATAATGCAGCTGTAAATACAACACTGGATCAATAAAATAATGCAGCTGTAAATTCAGCACTGGATCAGTAAGAATAATGCAGTTGTAAATACAACGCTGGTCAATAAGAATAATGCACCTGTAAATACAACATTGGATCAATAAAATAATGCAGCTGTAAATACAGCACTGGATCAGTAAGAATAATGCACCTGTAAATACAACACTGGATCAATAAAATAATGCAGCTGTAAATACAACACTGGATCAATAAAATAATGCAGCTGTAAATACAGCACTGGATCAGTAAGAATAATGCACCTGTAAATACAACACTGGATCAATCAAATAATGCAGCTGTAAATACAACACTGGATCAATCAAATAATGCAGCTGTAAATACAACATTGGATCAGTAAGAATAATGCCAATAATACAACACTGGATCTTTAAGAATAATGTCAATGTAAATACAACATTGGGTCAGTAAAAATAATGCAGCTGTAAATACAACATTGGATCAGTAAAAATAATGCAGCTGTAAATACATTGGATCATTAAGAATAATGCTGCTGTAAATAAAACATTGGATCATTAAGAATAATGCTGCTGTAAATACAACATTGGTTCAGTAAAAATAATGCAGCTGTAAATACATTGGATCAGTAAGAATAATGCTGCTGTAAATACATTGGATCAGTAAGAATAAAGCAGATGTAAATACAACACTGGATCAATAAGAATAATGCAGCTGTAAATACAACACTGGATCAATAAAATAATGCAGCTGTAAATACAGCACTGGATCAGTAAGAATAACGCAGCTGTAAATACAACACTGGTCAATAAGAATAATGCAGCTGTAAATACAACACTGGATCAGTAAGAATAACGCAGCTGTAAATACAGCACTGGATCAGTAAGAATAATGCACCTGTAAATACATCACTGGATCAATAAAATAATGCAGCTGTAAATACAACACTGGATCAATAAGTATAACGCAGCTGAAAATACAACACTGGATCAGTAAGAATAACGCAGCTGTAAATACAACACTGGATCAATAAAATAACGCAGCTGTAAATACAACACTGGATCAATAAGTATAACGCAGCTGAAAATACAACACTGGATCAGTAAGAATAACGCAGCTGTAAATACAGCACTGGATCAATAAGTATAACGCAGCTGAAAATACAACACTGGATCAGTAAGAATAACGCAGCTGTAAATACAACACTGGATCAGTAAGAATAACGCAGCTGTAAATACAGCACTGAATCAGTAAGAATAACGCAGCTGTAAATACAACACTGGATCAATAAGTATAACGCAGCTGAAAATACAACACTGGATCAGTAAGAATAACGCAGCTGTAAATACAACACTGGATCAGTAAGAATAACGCAGCTGTAAATACAGCTGTAAATACAGCACTGAATCAGTAAGAATAATGCAGCTGTAAATACAACACTGGATCAATAAGTATAACGCAGCTGAAAATACAACACTGGATCAGTAAGAATAACGCAGCTGTAAATACAACACTGGATCAGTAAGAATAACGCACTGTAAATACAGCTGTAAATACAGCACTGAATCAGTAAGAATAACGCAGCTGTAAATACAACACTGGATCAATAAGTATAACGCAGCTGAAAATACAACACTGGATCAGTAAGAATAACGCAGCTGTAAATACAACACTGGATCAGTAAGAATAACGCAGCTGTAAATACAGCTGTAAATACAGCACTGAATCAGTAAGAATAACGCAGCTGTAAATACAACACTGGATCAATAAGTATAACGCAGCTGAAAATACAACACTGGATCAGTAAGAATAATGCAGCTGTAAATACAGCTGTAAATACAGCACTGAATCAGTAAGAATAACGCAGCTGTAAATACAACACTGGATCAATAAGTATAACGCAGCTGAAAATACAACACTGGATCAGTAAGAATAACGCAGCTGTAAATACATTGGATCAATAAAATAATGCAGCTGTAAATACAACATTGGACCAGTAAGAATAATGCCAATAATACAACATTGGATCTTTAAGAATAATGTCAATGTAAATACAACATTGGGTCAGTAAAAATAATGCAGCTGTAAATACAACATTGGATCAGTAAAAATAATGCAGCTGTAAATACATTGTATCAGTAAGAATAATGCTGCTGTAAATACAACATTGGATCAGTAAAAATAATGCAGCTGTAAATACATTGTATCTGTAAGAATAATGCTGCTGTAAATACAACATTGGATCTGTAAGAATAATGCTGCTGTAAATACAACAAACTAGAACTACTGATCACTGAAGGTGATGAATATTCTTGCCTTTTTGCTTAGCTGATGATAATGAAGAATACTGAATGTTTAAAATATCTGTTAGTTTTATAATTTGTGAAAAAAAGTCTAAGTAAAACAAAGGTTCATAATCTCTGAAAAAAAATGCAGAGAATTAGAACTACCACTGAAGGTGATGAATACCCCCGCTTTTTTGCTATAGGTCGATCAATGATGGGCAAAATCAAGAAGAATAAATGTCTAAAATATCTGTTAATTTCTTATTCTAATACACCCGCACTATATAGCTTTGTTTAAAATATATTGTTATATTCAACGATTTATCACTGTAACGTTTGCAACGTTAGGAGAGTAAGCAAAGCAATGCGAAAGATTTCAGATGTGTGCATTATTTTCACATTTTAGAGGTATTACATGTAGAATAGAAATAGAACATCGTTTAAGGTGAATTATCGTGTAACATATCACGGTTTGTCGTTCTATTGTAAACAATAATTTCACTCGCCCTCCGGGTTCGTGAAATTATTGTTTACAACTGAACTCCAAACCGTGATTTATTACACGATATATCACATGATAATTCACGGTAAACGATGTTCTATTTCTTAAGTAAAACAAAGGTACATAAGTCTGTAAAAAAATGCAGAATCAAAAAAACATTAATGCAGAGACGCATCATATCATCACATGTGAACGGTATGTCACGTGTAACTACACTCCTTGAAAACTTTTTAAGTGAAAGCCACATAAAGTTCATTATAGAGAGAAAAATTTCAAGTCAAAATTGTGTCAAGCGACGTGATGGGACATGGGGACAACATGATTCCTATATAGCCCCCACTTCACTTTGTGAAGCCAGGGGTATATTAATGCAGCTTTAACTACAACAAAGTTTGAAGAACATTACTTTGCACCCTTACATTTATAAGTTAACATAAAACATAAAACCATGCTAGAGTCCACCAAATATTTAACTGTTTAAGTTTTTAAGCAGGGGAGGGAGTCCGATTTATTCTATTAAGGAAGGTTTACAGATCCTTTTTCAGTGGGATATATATGAACTTTTCTCACAATTTCAGTGTGGTTTATTCAACAAAACTGTTCCCCGTGTGGTTGCCGGGGTAGAATACAACCACTGCAAACACACCGTCACATGCAGAGGGGTAGGACCCCCCCCATTCATATTCATTTTGTCATTTTTTGTTCATGCTCATTAAAGGTCTTCATCATGACCCCTGCATTGTTTCAGGTGCCATCTCGCTCACATCACTAAGAGCAGTGGCAGAAAAAACAATAAACGTGGCTCCAGCGTAAATGGAGTTTTTTACGATAAATTTGCAGCAACTCTGCAGTTCAGGGTGAGAAGGTTCTAGGCCCATTTTCCATATTTTATCTCGATGGTCATGGAAGATGAGCCTGGCATGTTCATGCCTGTTAGGCGCCATATAACCTGTAATGTGTTGGTGCGCCTTAAAACCCCAATTCAATTCAATTCAACAAAACTGCCAATGAATGAATACATTTTCTCTAATACAGACCTGAATAATCCATTCGCTGCTAGCATTAGCCATGATTTCTCGCTCTTCCCAAAAGAATACGATGTTCTCACGTTTACTCTGAAATAAACAATTAGTTTATATTATAAAATATGCTGAATATTTCCAAATATTTCCGAAGAACAATTAATAGCTTGGTCCTTATTTTTAGCAATTTTAATACTTTATATGTGCATAAGTGAAACAAGAGACAGACAAATGAATGAATTTTAATTTCAATACAGTTCTCTACACATTTTTACAACATGATAGTGTCAGGGCTCAAATTTAGTGACAATTTGGACTGGCAACATTTCGCCAGTAGCATTTTCTGCGAAAAGTTACTTGCAATTTCTATGGTTGTGTGTGTGAGTACAAAAGTAAAAAGCACAAGATGATTCATCATTAGGATTCCATATATGTCATACAATACAAAGACATATCAGGAAAACTTAAACATTTATATTAAAACACTATCATTATTCTTATTATATGCCTTGAAAGCACATGTTTCAAAAAAAGGTATTCTAAATTAAACACGTAAGGTATTTTGATGCACTTGCAAATTTTTTCCAGTACTTGAAAAGTTTACTGGCATTCTGAAAATGTCACTTGCCTTTTGCCAGTACGCCAGCTTAAATTTGAGCCCTGGGTGTAATTAATATGAAAATTTAATATTTCATAGAGTCACTAATGAAAATCTAACAAAAACAGTGTCAGAACTTCACAAATGTTTGAATACATACCATTTCATATTTATTGAGTAGTTTCATAGCAAAAGCTTTTCTGGAAATCTTATGACGAACCTACAATAAATGAGAGGTTACACATCATTTCTGGTTCATTTAGGATATATATACTGAAAGGAAAAAGAACGCATAATGGGTATTTCCGCAATATATTGTATGTTTAATATGCTACTGTAAATCGAATGGTACAGGGCGACTATAGGCCTGTACTTTCGGAAAGAAGGTTTAAACAGTGCCAAACACACCAATGGTTACCCCTTTAAAGTTTCATTATCGGCATAAGTGCGCATCTGGCTCAAGCAGGTGAGCAAACTTAAGCTTTAAACATTGCAATCTCTTAACATTAAAACACAATACTGAAATGGCTCGACTTTTTCAAGCGAAACGTCAACATTTATAAATTTTGTGTAACAAAGTATACTTTGATTAAAAGGTCTACTACATGACAGAGTTGTCCTTTCCGCAATAAGTTGTAGCCCCCTTTTGTACAAAACACGTTGAGATATATATCTGGAATATTACGTGAAACTAGGTGTATATAATAGTGTAGTATAGCGTTTCTTTTTCCTTTCAGTATATATGTAATTTGATATTAATACAAAGATTGTAAAGAATGGATTGATCACAGATCGAACAGTCTTTTCTTTGTATCCTGTAGACATTTTCAGTATTTGGAAGTGGAATTTACAAGCTTGTATGAAGAAAACCAAGACACTTTGACTGACTTGGTTTTCTTTTGAGTCAGTTAAAGGAGACCACCGCCTAGCAGACATATATACCTACGTTTTTTAACATACTTGGTCTATATTAGGCATTACTGATAATAAATATTCTTGGAGATTACATATTTTATTAGCTCATGACTCATTTTGCTCTGCGACCCACGTCCTAGACGCACATTTTTTTCTGAGGACTCATCATTCTTAAACATGGTGGTAAATATTTGGTTTCGATGTGTGGCAATAACAAGGGAACAAATATAACATGACACCGGTTTATGAAGTAGAACACAATTACAATGTAGTACGCATATTCTGATTGGGTAAAACTATTTTTCATCCAATTGGTAACAGCGTTTTACTTTTAAACTGTTGGTGTTCGCTCGTATGGAAATCCCGGATGATGAACAACAAATGCCACCAAAGAAAGTTATAACAAGAGGCCTGTGTAAATATGTCATATTTAGCCTTTTCCTATATAAACTTTGGGTCACCACGGTGGCCATTTGGATTATTGCAAGAAAACTAAAAACACAAACTTAATAGACGCCAACCATTGTGATAAAGTTTCAACAAAATCCTTCAAAAGGTTTCAGAGAAGATTTCATATTTAACCTTTTCCTATATAACTCTATGTAAACCTTGGGTCACCATGGCAACCATTTTGATTATTCGATGATAACGAAAAACACATATTTAATATAGGCCAACCCAAGGAACATGTACATGATATTTCACTGGAATAGATTAAGTGGTTTCAGAGGTGGCCATGTTGGACAACTGGCGGCTGCAAAAAACATAAATCTGAGGCGCCCTATCCCAAAGATCATTGTGATAAAGTTTCAACAAAATCCTTCAAGAGGTTTCAGAGAAGATGTCAATTTCAGCTTTTTCCTATATATCTCTATGTAAACTTTGCGTTGTCGTGTCGGCCATTTTGATTATTCAACGATAACAAAAATAAAAAAAATTGATAGAGGCCAACCCAAGGAACATGTATATGATATTTCACTGGAATGGATTAAGTGGTTTCGTAGGAGATGTCGTTTGAAATTTCCTTAAATTTGACCTAGTTTTAGCAATGGTGGCTATCTTGGATGACTGGTGGCCATGAAAAACAAAAATCTGAGGGGGGCCCTCCTAAGTAACATTGTGATGAAGTTTCATCAAAATCCTTCAAGCGGTTTCAGAGGAGATGTCGATTTTATAAAATTGGTAACAGACAGACAGACGGACGAAAAGTGATCGCATAAGCTCGCCTGGCCTTTGGCTCACAAAAAACTGACTCACAACAAGTTAAATTGACATCATTTATCAAAACTACTTCGGATGAACAACCAAACAAAGAAATTCCAAATGTAGATTTGAACAATAACAATGATGAGAGTAAATCTGAGGGTAATTCCAAAAAAAAAAAGATCACAAATTTCAGAGCAAGTGGCTTCACCCCACAGTCTTTACTGTTGGTTATGTTATGTATATGTGTTGAAGGAGACATAAAGCCCTAATCATCGATACTGATTCTGGCTAGGCTTGCCCTGACAGATGCTGTTCACACTGCAGAATTTGAGAGTTTTCCATTCAGAACAAGGTCTTGACCAAATTCAGAAACAGGTTAACTGTAGGAAAGCAAAACAAGCTGATGAGGGTAAAGCTGTGTTTATTCTCAAGAAGTTAATATGTTGAGAAAGCTCTGCCTGTATTTTCAAAAAGAACAAGGACAGAAGGTTATATACTTTAAAAGCAGTGTAAATGCCAACTAAGCCCCAATCATGTCTGTGCATTGATTGAAGCCCCAAATGTGAACACTCTATTAGTCTAACTATGATATTAGCTTGTTTAACATGTTAAAAGTAAAACAAATAAAGCTTTAACTTTATGCAATGCAATTTCTGATCCTTAAATCTGCACAAATAAATCCCTGGGATATTGTGGTGCCTGTAAATATAGATTATTTTTAACAAATTGGACCCAATTTGTTTCAAAATATTTGAGTCACAGGGACTGACATTAAATCATTTCAAAATGAATCACTGTTATTTTGGAGTTATTTGTCAGAAGTGCCATGTTAAACCTTTTTCTTAGAGACAATATTGATTCAAAATATATAAAGTTTGTCATTATAAATTTAATTCTCTCAAATAATAAATAATTATAGAATTTAAATTCATTGTATCAGTATTGATCTGGCGCCTTTCTAATTGGTGAATGTTTTTATCGTATAAGGTACCTGAGGTTATAATCATGTACTGTGAATCCTCTATCGTATCAATATACGCTATGGTTGTTGTTATTTGACGGAAATGCCCAAAGATATCCAGGCGTCGCTTAGTAAAATGACGGGCATAAACTAGAGGGAAACTAGCAGGAATTTGAGGCGTACTAAGCAAATGAGTTACTTTCGATCATTTATTAAAAGAAAACATCATGAACTACCACCATCCATTTATTAATAAATTAATAAAGCAACATCAATTAGTTAAATAATTGAATCATATAAAAATACATATTTCATGTTATTCCGTCAGGTTCTAATATGAGCTTGTAAATTAGTCTTGAATTATTAGTAGCTAGGTTCAGATTAGGTATGAGGAGTATGTACTTATCTTACCTCGGACTGCATTCTTGTGAAATTAATAATAATAATAATAATAATAATATACTTTATTTACAGAGGGTAATACACATTCAGTTACAAAACTAATCTTCCATGTGGCCCTCTATTATTTACACATTTACAATACTTATTGGCAAATTGGTTCAACATAATTAGTGAATATTAAAGAGAACAAGACATCAGCAGCCAGCCTTAATTGCACAACCATGTATATGCAGCCACCTCCCATTCAGCTTCTGCTCATAAATTATAGATTTCAAAATACTCAAACTCACAAATAATAATAATTCAGAAACATAAAACATGCACACACAAAATGATGACATCATAACACATATGTAGACACCTCAAAACATAGACAAAAAAAAGAAAGAAAGGATATTAATTATTTGAAAAACAATAAATAACAAAACACACAAACAAGCAAACAAAGCTAAACGCTAACACTTTCCAACATACTTACATACAATCATACTGTCTGATGTACATATCTAACTCCTCTAGATATTCTGTAGTATTCTATTTACAAAATGTTCAAACCGAAAATTAAATATTCTGAACTCAAATAATTTCAGATTTAGATATATTATCCACAATCTTTAATATCAGTCTAGATGTTTTAGTAATACATTAATAACTTGACGAACTATGTTTTATCCATTTTATGAAGTTACAATTAAAATAATCAACTGTTTTCAAGTTTTTCAAACTGTCTGGCAAGCTATTCCAAATGATTGGTCCAGAATATGTAACACTTTGCTTGAATATTTCTTTCTTTGGTTGTAGGTGGATAAAATGATGGGCTGTTTGTGATCTCAAAACAAGTAATTTTTCATTTGCTATTCAACGTCTGAACATTTCATTTACATACTGACGAGTTTCAGATCTGTATACTTTAAACATAAACTTTGCTTTTCGCTGATATAATCGGTCAAATATTGTTAATATTTTTAATTCTTGCAAGCTTTCTACTACATCCTCAACATTATAGTAAGTCCAATATTATCTTACATGCGCGTTTTTGTAGACGATCAATTCTATCTAGGTGTATTTCTGATGCACCTCCCCATATAACATTACAATAATCTATATGGGGTTTAATGTAAGTTTAATAAAATTGAGTTCTATGCTCAATAGAAATACATTCCTTTATTCGCAACAATAGCCATAAATTGGTGTCATTTTTTTGCAAATTTTGTCTGTATGAGAAGTCCATGTCAAGTTATTGTCTATAAAAACACCAATTATTTTGTCTTCAGCTACTGTATTCAGACTATCACTATACAGTTTATATTCAAATATAAGTTGTCAGTATTCATACAAGCTCTCTTTTGGTGAGTAGTTATAAGCATTACTTTTGTCTTTGAAGTATTTATTAGCATACCATTGCATTTGCACCAATTTGCTAAATTGTCTAATGCTATTTGTAAGTTACTCTCAATTGTAGAGCGTGAAAACTCCAATATCAAAAAGGGTAGTATCATCTGCATACAGATCAGTATTTATTTGATCAGTATAAAGCGGTAGATCATTTATGAACAATAAAAAGAGTAGAGGGCCCAGGATTGAGCCTTGCGGAACTCCATTTGTAATAATTTTATCTTCAGACATAGTATTGTAGACCGATACTCTTTGTTTTCGATTTAGTAAATATGAGGAAAACCATGATATAGTATCATCTGACAGTTTGTAGAGTTTCAGCTTTTTTAAAAGAATGTTATGGTCCACAAGGTCAAATGCCTTTTTAAAGTCACTCATAACTACTCCAATTAAAAGACCATTAGTAATTGCTCCTAGCCATTTGCTTATCAATCCCAATAAGGCAGTCTCACATGAATGGTTAGGCCTAAAGCCAGACTGAGTTTTGTGAAGTACAGGGTTCCCACCCTTATTGGAAGGCCAAATTCAAGGACTTTTTGAGGACTTTCAAGGACCTTTTTTCCAAAATTCAAGGACTAATATTTGCGCAAGCGACATGGTTTATGCCATCTGGAAACAGCAACAAATATTCTAGGAATGCACAACCAATAGCCATTTTTGGGATGAACAGCAAAAATCCAGAATTTAAGGACATTCAAGTACCTTATCAGATTTTCAAGCACTTTCCAGGCCTTTTAAAAAAAAAAATTCAATTCAAATATTGACTGATGGGGAAGACCAATTTCTCAAAGTTGTCCACAATAAGGAGATGTTGGTTTATAGTTCCAAGTACACGTTTGATTCCTATGTGTTAGGTTTCACTTATAACTAACCTTCTAACTAAATATGTATTACTACATTGTCCAGATATACAGACAGTCCACACAATTTGGGTGGGTAACACAATATTAATAAGTTATAATGAACATTGTTTAAGCCTAAGTTTTTTATGTCAATATTTTTCCCACAAACTTTTGAGTTTTCTCTCAGAATGCAATTTAAAATCCATTTCCTCTTCAAAATAATCAGTTGTGTCATCTAAGTTAGGTCTCTTGCCAGGCATCATTTTCACATATATTTATGCCTCTATTAAGAGATGTCAAAGTCACATTATTGTGTCTCCTGCTCGTTGACGCTTGGAAAAAAGATAATTACGCCTAAAATCTGTTGGAGTCCTCTACTTTAAGCCTGGTTTCCGTCTGTGTTTTTTTCGTGTTAACTGCACCCCGAGAGTGATGGAATAACAAACACTACTTCTATGCCCCTTAGCTATTCTTCGTAAAAGTTGGCGGGAAATCCCTTCAAAACTGGATGACTAGTGGCGGCACAAAAAAGGGTGATGGATTCATTAACAATGATCACTATATCTATGTCCCTTCTCTTTACTTTAAAAAAGTTTTATTGAAATCCCTTCAAACCTGAATGACTAGTGGCAGCACAACAAAATTTGATGGAATTACAATCACTATTTCTACTTCCCTTAGCTTTTCTTCAAAAAAGATGGGGGGAAATCCCTTCAAAACTGGACAACTGAGTTGCGGCTCAACAAGAAAGGGTGGATGATTACTATTTCTGTGTCAATCCACTTTTCTGCAAACAGGCATGGGACAAAATTATGTCATAATATTCAGCTCCAGACTTACCAATTGTACTTCGCCATGACCCCCTCGACCAATCACTTTGATCGCTTCAAAGTCATCATAATGCATACGATGCTTCTTATCGATGTTAAATGACTGCTTGCCTGGAACAGAATATGTAAGCAAGATAAGTTGATAATATTTTATAAGTAAGGCCTAAAAAAATAAATTGTTTCCTGTTACCCGACCGTATTTTTTTTAAAACTGTTAAATTCCTTTTTTTTATAGAGGTAAAAAAATTGTGACGATGGCGACGCAAATGAATTATTATACCAGTCCTGTCGCTTAAAAATGCTGATAATTTTAGAAAAAGTCCCATAACAATATCACTTATAGTGTTTAAGAAGTAGTCACTACAAATTTGTTTTTTAAAAATCTGTTTCTAGCCATGGCAGCCAATTTGAATTTACGGCCAACCTGAAATTTTGCTAGGATCAACTAGACATCAAGAGCAACATTTCTGTTAATATAAAAATCCTTCAAGTAGTTTTAGAGGAGTAGTCGCTACAAAGTATTTACTATATAACTCTATGTAAACAAAGATGGCCACTGCAGCCATGTTTAATGTTGAATCAAGAGATTTTCAGCAAGGATCAAGATCATGTCATGCTGATCATTTTAGAAAAAAGTCCCATATCAGTATCACTTACAGTTTTCAAGAAGTAGTCGCTACAAACTTGTTCTTTAAAAAGATTTTTTTAGCTTTGGCGGCCATCTTGAATTTCCGGCCGATATGAAGTTTTGCTAGAATCAACAAGACATCATGGGCAACATTTCTGTAAAGTTTCATGAAAATCCATCCAGTAATTTCAGAGGAGTAGTCGCTACAAACAAAAGTTTACGAATAGCGGTGTGTCGCGTACCAAAATAAGGTCATTGTCACCTTGACCTTGACCTGTGACCTCTGTCATAGAAAATGCTTGTCTGGACCGTATTTTCAATATTATAACACTTAGAGATACCAAACTTGGTATGTGGATACATATTGGGATAGCGGTCTGTCGCATATCAAAATAAGGTCACTGTGACCTTGACCTTGACATGTGACATCTGTCATAGAAAATGCTTGTCTGGGCCATATTTTCAAAACTATAACACTTAAGAGATACCAAACTTGGTATGTGGATACATCTTGGGATAGCGGTGTGTCGTGTACCAAAATAAGGTCATTGTCACCTTGACCTTGACCTGTGACCTCTGTCATAGAAAATGCTTGTCTGGACCGTATTTTCAATACTATAACACTTAGAGATACCAAACTTGGTATGTGGAAACATCTTGGCATAGCGGACTGTCGCATACCAAAATAAGGTCACTGTGACCTTGACCTGTCATAGAAAATGCTTGTCCGGACCGTATTTTCAATACTTCACACTTAGAGATACCAAACTTGGTATGTGAATACATCTTTCTGATAACGGTGTGTCGCGTACCAAAACATGTGACCTCTGTCATAGGAAATGCTTGTCTGGAACGTATTTTCAATACTATAACACTTAGAGATACCAAACTTGGTATGTGAATACCTCTTCGGATAGCAGTGTGTCGCGTACCAAAATATTATCACTGTGACATTGACCTGTGACCTCTGTCATAGAAAATGCTTGTCCGGATCGTATTTTCAATACTATAACACTTAGATATACCAAACTGGGTATGTGAATACATCTTGGGATAGCGGTGTGTCACATACCAAAATAAGGTCATTGTGACCTTGACCTTGATATTTGACCTCCATCATAGGAAATGTCTGGAAAATGCTTGTCTTGGCCAATGGGGGACTATGGATTGCCCTGCAATTCTTGATGCTCTTGTTTATCAAGGAACATATTGACTTTAAACCGGCTTGCATATATCATTAAATAAAATTTGTGTTTTCAATTTTCTATGTTAATTTTTACCAAATGTTGAAATATATTATTGGTGCAGTAATATCAAAAGTCGGTAATATAAACAATTTGGTTTATAATATTCTTATAATTATTATTAATGATTGAAATAATGCATGTTATTTAGGAAAACTAACGGGATGCCGCGAGTTTTCAAAAATCAAGATTGCCATGTGTCCCTTTAATGTGAAATACTGTGAATAAGTACTGATAAAGGTAATCCTTTGAGAGCAACTATGTTACACAATTAAGAGAATAAAGCAGCAGTCTCGGTTTTATTGAGTCTGTTCATGAGAAGTAATGAAAGAAGCAACACTTCTCACGCCCCCTAGCACCGGCTTAAGCGGTATTCTACTTCAAATTCTACTTCAAAGCCACCTATATTGGGCTCGTTGGTCCCAAAGGACCAGTAAAAAATAACACTACTGATTCGTAGCACGGGGAGACTTTTTACAGCCGCCACACTGCACTAAACGAACGCTAGTGTGAATGTTAATAAGTACTGATAAAGGTGATCTTTTCAGAGCAACTAACACAATTAAGAGAATAAAGCAGCAGTCTCGGAAATCATATTATTTGGTCGGCATTAAATTTCGTGATTCATTCCAAAATAACAATTTGGCGGGAGACCTCCTCGTTCAGACACCATAATAAGTCACAGAAAATGAGGCCATAAAATTTAAGTGGAGGTGTGTTATGTTTAAAACTTACACAATCTTATGTCTGTCTTATAAACAATCCATTTAACATGTTTTAGGGCCAATTTGTTATCACAGAAAGACAATATTACAGTTGGTTGGAAGATGAAGCCACTGTGAGTTCTGCTATTTCTGCTCATACTAAGTGAACATGTGTGTAGATCATATTTTTAAAATGAAATGATATACGTTTTTATTATATACTTTATTTTATGATTAAAATAAAACCTTATAATTTTACATGTGAATGACGTCATGCAACTGTTGAGGTTGTTTAAGTTGTTGACGTTACTGACCTCATTGTTTTGGCGCATTATGTTTTTTCTGCATAAACTTCCAGGTTGTTTATATAATATATAGAATATTTGTTAGTTTGTCGTGAATACAGCATTTAAATTCATCTCGAAGAGAGAAAACTCAAATTCTTTCTCACTTCTCGATGAAAATAAATCCTATATTCACTCAAAACAAACAAATGTCCTCTACATATTTGTTAAGTTCAAAGGACGGTCTGTAAAGCAGACGATATTTGTAAGTAGTTAAAAGTACCATGTGATGGTAGCAATTTTAGGATTATTGTGAAAATCATGCATGTCGTTAAAATGTATTGGCGGTAAATGACCACGCAGTGCAGTGGTCATTTTAATTACTGCGTGGTCATTTTAATAAGTCATTCGAGGTTTGGTTTGCACTCATCACCATAGAATAGCACAGAATTGGAAAAGTATAATAGTGAGCCCCACCCGCCCTCCCAAAAAAGATTTATATGGATGTAATATAAATTACATAATTGTCTCTGATTTATATAGGAAATATTGGGAATAGGAAAGCTATATCTACTCGTTTGCTCTACTGGGAAATATCTCCCAGTGGGAGATATTTCCCAGTACGGAACATTGCTCGGCCTTTTCCGTCAGTGGCGGAAATGCCAAATGACGTTCCGATTGTTTTACGGACGTCTTCGTCAGATTCCGTCACTAGGAAATAGCGATTACGGAAATTAACGAAGAGTTCTGGTTCCACTTGTTTTTTTTGTATGACGTAACGTCGTCTTGGATGATGTAACGTCGTCTTGGTGTCTCGTGCAAACTCGTGTAAAAAGGCATGAATCATTAGAAATATTAATAAAATATCATTTTAAATTATGTAATATATAGTTTAATAACCAGTGTAAATTTATCCATGTCTTTATTTCTACATAACTTTCATTATTCTAGTGTGTTTTTTGAAATTGTATAAATTTATCCATGTCACTTTCATACCTGTCTTTTTGTATCGTCAGAGAAACAACTTCTAAAATTGGCTAAATATTTCTGACAACAGTGAAATTATGACACGCACACACCCTCCCCCTCCCTCCCCACATACAGACACACATGCAGGCCGTACATACACAATCACACACAAAACAGACTTACATTTATTCGGTATATCCAGGCCCTCTTCCATGGCCCATATGCCATCCTGAAAGTAAACAATTAGTTACATTAATAGAAACAGTTACAACATGTCCACTGAACACTTGTCCAAATCTGAGAGATCAGTTTTGACCTGTCTTACTTTTAATCTAACAACAAGAGCACGGCCTAATGGGGCACATACGCCCTTTGTTTCACTGTTGTAGACCTAATACTTTGAAAGTTATTGGCAAGGTTAAGTTCCGGGTTCTTCGAAAGGGTAATACCGTAATATAAAATATGAACCAGAGAGTAAATTATGGGCCTTTAAATTATCAGGTGGATTCATTGGATCATGCTGAAGATGTGTACAAAGTTTCATTGTTGATGACCTTATACTTTGAAAATTATTAACCACAATCGATTGTCAGGTAAAAGTTAACGGTCAGAAAGACAGACAGACGGACGGACGGTTGGATGGGTGGACGGTTGGACAGACAATGCCAAGACATTATATGTCCCTACGGGCATATACATTTAGAAATACTCTCTTGTTCAGGTATGACAACAATTAATGCAAATCTCCACTTGATATTGATGCTTCCCAACAAGTTTCGTGAAAATCCAACTAAGGGTTACTGAGAAATAGCGCCGACAAAAGTGTGGTGGACGAACGGACACTATTACCATATCCCCTCACCTTCGGCAGGGTATAATAAACTGTTAAATTAAATCACTAAATTATAGTCATCAACTTAATAAATTACAAATTTAGAATTATTTATTATTTCAAGTTTTCTCTTTCATACAGTCATATAAACTGTTAAATTAAATCACTAAATAGTCATCAACTTAATAAATAAATTACAAAGAGCCACGTACGATAAGAGCCGTATTTGGCCCCAGGATTTGTGAAAATTTCAACGTGGAAATGTAATACACTTGTAGATAAATGTTTCATCTGTTTATAAAAATGCAAAATAATACTCAAAACCGTATCTAATGGAGCAACTTTGTGCCTTGAATGCAGTCAGGTAGGTAGTTTTGAGCAAAAATGTGGAAAACGGCCATTATAAACGTCAACTGTAATATAAACCAAAACGGCATCCCTGAGATATTTCCAGAATTCGTGCATAATGGTAATCCAAACCAAGCCTATAAATATCTCTGGGATGCCATTTTGGTTTATTTTGCTAGATGATTTAGTGTTTAAAAAAGCGGTAATTTTTCTCATTGTGTTGCTATGAAGAGTTATCGTTCGTAACAAAACAAGACCGTATCTAAGGAGAGTTATCGTACTTCTATAGATGGCGCCATTTAACGCGTTATTAGTCTATTTTCCGACCGTAAGTGTTATTATTGGTAAAGTACACATACTATAATTATACATGTCAATTTATTGTAGTGCTGTGTGATAATGTAGAGTTAAATTCCTACGAAATCATGTAGAGTTAAATTCCTACGAAAGCATGTTTTTAAGTGTTGTGTCATGTGATTTCGCGAGAGGACCGACACACTTGTTGGATCACCAGCAGGGGTTTATAATCATTGGATGGTGGTTTAATAGACTATGCAGAAACTGAATAGTACTTTTCAGTTATAACGTGGAGCAGTAGGTTTTCATTTAAAGGGATATTTATATACTCACCAGCATTTTTATTGAAAACTTGGGCAAATCACAGACCCCATCTGACAGGCATTCATATTTGTTCTACATCCATGATACGCGCATCTGTGTCGAATCTGAACCCACAGTGATGAGAGCCGAGAAGTTTTCAAACGCAACGTCTTTACTCTCTCGACCACAGATGCGCTTATCATGGATGAGCCATATATTCCCCCCTCTTCACTCTCCAGTAGTTTAAACTATGCTTGCCTGAGGTTGTTGTTTATTTTGCGGGGGGTGGGGGAGGGGTGCAGGGGTAGTGGCGGGTAGCTCAGGGGTGAAATTTGAATAACCCATCAATCAGTGGTTCCAGTCTCAATGGTCAGTGCTCGAATATAGCATTTTCTTATCATTTTGACTGGTCATTTATGCCTATAAACTATATTTTGCCTAAATAGGTTTACTTTTTAGCAATATTCTACTAGAAGACTGTTAAATATTGGCAGTGCTTCAAAAGTTTACTGGCATTTTGAAAAAATGACTGGCAAAAATGCCAGTAAAACAGCTTAAATTTTAGCCCTGATGGTGCAAGTCTCTGTGCCTTATAAGGGCATGACAATTCCGTTTTCAGAATCAGTTAAAATGTGAAATATTAATAAACTGTCAATCCCATGTATCCGCTAAACACGTAAGCATATACATATGAATCTATCTGATAGTTTTATTGATTGAATTTGATTTTATAGTCGCACCAACAGCTAAGGTCATATGGCGACTTTCCAGCTTCCATTGGTGGAGGAAGACCCCAGGTGCCCCTCCGGGCAATTTTCGTGCACGGGCGGGCACCTGGGTAGAACCACCGACGTTCCGCAAGCCAGCTGGATAGCTTCCTCACATAAAGATTCCTAGGCCCCTGAGGGATCGAACCTACAGCTGTGAGGGGCAAGTGATTTCAAGTCAGAGACGTTAACCACTCGGCCACGGACGCCCCCTATCTGATAGTAATAGTCGGGGCACGGTTCCCAGCTTCCTAAATTCCTATCCTTCCCATCTCATGAGATGTCTGATTTGGTAATTGGAATATTGCTATTTATTCCTTTTTAGTAAATAACACAAACACATCATTTCAAGTGATAAACTGATATGCATCACACTCACAATGTTCATGATCTAGTGTCCCAAATTCAATTCATATTCCATAATTCATATTAAAAATAAATATATATACTAATAATAAAAAATAAGGCAAAACATCTGGTAAAGTTTGGTAAAGATCAGATGAAAAATGAAAGCCATATCGTATTACCGAGGCAAAATATAGCATTTTTAACTACATCAAGGGCCATAACTCCACTGTTACTGGTCCGATCTGGCTGTTTTTCGAACTTGAGCGAGCTTTCATGGATATTAACAATCTGGTAAAGATTGGTAAAGATCGGATGAAAAATGATGGCCTTTGGCCAGTAGAGCTAAAAATCATCACCTCCAAAAAGTAGGTCAAGGTTATAGATGAATTCCAGGCATCCAAAAAAAAGATGCACTACCGAAGACACAACTATGTCAAAATAGAATATATTTTCTTCCAAAGATTAAGCTATAAATTAGGTTTAAAACATCTAGTGCATAATTCTAGTTCACGAGAAAGTGATGTAAATGTAACAATTAAAGTTATCTGCCCGTTGCTTGGATGGTCACATCCACATTTGCTTTGTCACGTTGCAAGGTACCACTCAAGATACAACTATAAGCAAAGTTTGAAAGGTCTTAGTGCATACAGATTGTGAAAAAGTGACCTAAACGCCAAAGTTGAAGGTAAAAATTATAAGGTTATCAGTCTGCCCTTTCTTGGAGGGTCAAGGTCACTTCCACATTTGCTTTGTCACGTTGTGATGTACCACTCAAGATACAACTATAAGCAAAGTTTGAAAGGTCTAGTGCATACAGTTTGTGAAAAAGTGACCTAAACGCAAAAGTTGAACCTAAAAATTATTAAGTTATCTGCCCTTTGCTTGGAGGGTCAAGGTCACTTCCACATTTGCTTTGTCACGTTGCCATGTACCACCCAAGATACAACTATAAGCAAAGTTTGAAAGGTCTAGTGCATACAGTTTGCGAAAAAGTGACCTAAACGCAAAATTTGAACCTAAAAATTAGTAAGTTATCTGCCCTTTGCTTGGAGGGTCAAGGTCACTTCCACATTTGCTTTGTCACATTGCGATGTACCACCAATGATACAACTATAAGCAAAGTTTTAAAGATCTAGTGAATACAGTTTGTGAGAAAATGACCTAAACGACAAACTTGAATGTCGACGCCGTCGCCGCCGGAAAAGCAACACCTATGTCTCTTTTTCTCTTCGAAAAGGGAGACAAATATAAATGGTGCTTCATACAGGTAGTCAACAAAACCATTGATTATTGACAATTTATTTCCATTTATTTAAAAAAAATGGATTTTCAATTGTACAAGAAAGTCAAGATACAGAAATGAATCACTTGGTTTACAATTGAAATGCCATTTGTTATTTTATATATATTTTTATGTAGGTGTATAATAAAATGAGAATTCCTTGAAGCCATTTTAAACAATTCATATTTACCATTTATTTCAAACATATAAATCATGTAATTCTGACAAAGAGTGCAAAGAAATCCAGACACCCAGTCTTTATTTTTGGAGGGAAAATATAGCAACTTCAAATTAAAAAGTAACTGGCATACATGTATACAATGATATTGCAGTGCAGCAGTTTGAAGTACATGTGAATCAAGAGCTGTCAGAGAATAATAAATTTATAGCTAGTATATACCATCAGAAAACAGGGCTACAACAATGTGGGTTGGGGTTGGGAGCACAACATAACTATGTGTAAGTCTAAGAATTGACCAAACTACACAGAAATATGTAAAAAAAATAATAAAAAAAAATAATTCAAGAATTCACCAAAATAACACAAAAATATGTAAAAAAAAAAAAAAAATGAGTTTAAGTGGGGATGTGGTAGAGGCGGGGGATGGGGAGGGCAACATATATGTGTAAGAATTGACCAAAACAACACAGAAATATGGTAAAACAAAATAAAACAAGAGGTCAATGACCTTGAAGCTCTACTGATTGATTTTGATTTCAGGAAGTAGTGACTACAAACTTGATTTTTGAAAATCTATTTTTAGCCGTGGCGGCCATCTTGAATTTCCGGCCGACCTGAAATTTTGCTAGGATCAATTAGACATCAAGAGCAACATTTCTGTGAAGTTTCATGAAAATCCGTCAAGTACTTTCAGAGGAGTAGTCGCTACAAGTTTTCATTATATAACTCTATGTAAACAAAGATGGCCACTGGCAGCCATGTTTAACGTCGAATCAAAATAATGTTCAACTCGGATAACCATCATGTCATGCTGATCATTTTAGTAAAAGTCCCATATCAATATCTCTTAAAGTTTTCAAGAAGTCGTCGCTACAATCTTATTTTTTTTAAATCTATTTTTAGCCGTGGTGGCCATCTTGTTTTTCCGGCCGACCTGAAATTTTGCTAGGATCAATAAGACATCAGGAGCAACATTCCTGTGAAGTTTTATGAAAATCCGTTTCATTATATAACTCTATGTAAACAATGATGGCCACTGGCAGCCATGTTTAACGTCAAATCAAAACGATTTTCGACAAGGACCAACATCATGTCATGCTGATCATTTTAGAAAAAGTCCCATATCAATATCTCTTATAGTTTTCAAGAAGTAGTCGCTACAAACTTATTTTTTAAAAATCTATTTTTAGCCGTGGCGGCCATTTTGAATTTCCGGCCGACCTGAAATTTTGCTAGGATCAATTAGACATCAAGAGCAACATTCATGTGAAGTTTCATGAAAATCCGTCAAGTAGTTTCAGAGGAGTAGTCGCTACAAGTTTTCATTATATAACTCTATGTAAACAAAGATGGCCGCTGGCAGCCATGTTTAACGTCGAATCAAAACGATTTTCGACAAGGACTAACATCATGTCTTTAGAAAAAGTCCCATATCAATATCACTTATAGTTTTCAAGAAGTAGTCGCTACAAACTTGTATTTTGAAAATCTATTTTTAGCCATGGCGGCCACCTTGAATTTCCGGCCGACCTGAAATTTTGCTAGGATCAATTAGACATCAAGAGCAACATTTCTGTGAAGTTTCATGAAAATCCGTCAAGTAGTTTCAGAGGAGTAGTCGCTACAAGTTTTCATTATATAACTCTATGTAAACAAAGATGGCCACTGGCAGCCATGTTTAATGTCGAATCAAAATAATGTTCGACTCGGATAACCATCATGTCATGCTGATCATTTTAGAAAAAGTCCCATATCAATATCACTTCTAGTTTTCAAGAAGAAGTCGCTACAAACTTATTTTTTAAAAATTTATTTTTAACTGTGGCAGCCATCTTGAATTTCTGGCCGATCTGAAATTTTGCTAGGATCAATTAGACATTAAGAGCAACATTCCTGTAAAGTTTCATGAAAATCTGCCAAGTTGTTTCAGAGGAGTAGTCGCTACAAGTTTTTACTATATAACTCTATGTAAACAAAGATGGCCGCTGGCAGCCATGTTTAACGTCGAATCAAAACGATTTTTGATAAGGACCAACATCATGTCATGCTGATCATTTTAGAAAAAGTCCCATATCAATATCACTTATAGTTTTCAAGAAGTAGTCGCTACAAACTTGTATTTTGAAAATTTATTTTTAGCCGTGGCGGCCATCTTGAATTTCCGGCCGACCTGAAATTTTGCTAGGATCATTTAGACATCAAGAGCAACATTCCTGTGAAGTTTCATGAAAATCCGCCAAGTAGTTTCAGAGGAGTAGTCGCTACAAGTTTTTACTATATAACTCTATGTAAATAAAGATGGCCGCTGGCAGCCACGTTTAACGTCGAATCAAAACGATTTTCGACAAGGACCAACATCATGTCATGCTGATCATTTTAGAAAAAGTCCCATATCAATATCACTTATAGTTTTCAAGAAGTAGTCGCTACAAACTTGAATTTAAAAAATCTATTTTTAGCTTTGGCGGCCATCTTGGATTTCACATCAACATGAATTTTTGTTAGGATCAACTAGACTTCATGGGCAACATTTCTGTAAAGTTTTATGAATATCCATCCAGTAGTTTCAGAGGAGTAGTCGCTACAAATAAAAGTTAACGGACGGACGGACAGACGGACAGACGGACGGACGGACGGACGGACGGACAGACGGACGGACAACGGACGCCGCACCACGGCATAAGCTCTGCTGATCTCTGATCAGTAGAGCTAAAAATTAGATTGGGGGGGGGGGCCGCATCCAACATTCAACATATATAGCTATATATGTGTAAAAAAAAATTGAGAGGGTGGGGAGGGGGTCGACAGAGCTATTAGCTATTTGTGTAAGAATTGAGAATTGAACAAAACAACACAGATATATGTAAAAAAAAGCAACGACCCCGGGGTGATTACATAAGCTCTCTTATTCTTCGAATAGTCGAGCTAAAAACTAGACCACTACGCTTCTAAAATAAGTAAAATGTAATATCCTTTAATTCTAACTAAACCCTAAATTACATCAATTCATAATGATGGGTGTTAACCTGGGACTAATTCATTGTACACAACGGTTTCGCTGTAGAAAAAAAAACGCACACAAAAAAACAAACAATGATTTTGTAAACTGTTCCCGCGTCATGAGAAAATCAGTTGCAGTTTACTAAATTCAAAAGGCATGTACTACAACATATGGCAAACCTATTTCACGGTAGAATAGGCCTTGTTATTTCACAATAAAATAGGCCTTGTTGTTTATTAAATGTATTAAGGGAAGAACTGACGCTTGTGCATTAAATGCTTGTTTATTACCGTATATGGGCCGCACTTGCCTATTTTCGAATCTCCGCTGAGTACTGTTTGTCCTCGTTTATTTACAGCTCATTTCTAATCTGTGTTTTCATCCTAATATGTACTTTTAAGCATTTGCGCCATTTTAAAATTATCGTAACTTTATAGGAACATATTATACGCAATTCATGTTTTGTTCACAGAATACTCCCCAGCCAGTGGTTTATTACTTTAAACACGTGTTTACTCAATTAAGATACATTAAATTTTGCGGAACGTATTCGTATTATAGCACACTGCAATGGATTCGTGACAATGGTAACAACAGAGTTTATCCTTGTATTGTTTTTTAACGGTGCGTATACAAGAAAATTCCCAAAGGTGTCCGATATAACCCGGTATTACTCAATTATTTCTTTGGAAAAACTGTATTTTCTTGGAATATTCACATTTCTTGTTAAAGGCACTGGAGGCAATCTAGAAGAGTAATTCGTGTCAATCCACAAATGAAAATGTTTTTGGCACATTTTTGTGAGTTTGCGTGCATTTTCGCACTGTGACAAACTGAATAATTGTGAAAATAATAAAAATATTTACAATAATAAAAAAAGAGACGAGTCGGCGGCATTTTAAGGGAATTGGTCACCAGTCGGGTTACAGTTAACGCAGTATTATTTTATTTGGCCTTTTGTATTAACAACTTAATATTTCTATAATTACTAAAAATTTAAAATAACTTACGGTATGCTGATTGAAATCTGCCATCTGAAAAAGAAAAAAAGAATACATCTTGTAAAAGTCAAACTTGTGTTATGGCAAACTGGCATGTATACAATGATATTGCAGTGCAGCAGTGTGAAGTACATGTGAAACAAGAGCTGTCAGAGAATAATAAATTTATAGCTAGTATATACCATCAGAAAACAGGGCTACAACAATGTGGGTTGGGGTTGGGAGCACAACATAACTATGTGTTAGTCTAAGAATTGACCAAACTACACAGAAATATGTAAAAAAATAAATAAAAATAAATAATTCAAGAATTCACCAACATAACACAAAAATATGTAAAAAAATAAATAATTGAGTTTAAGTGGGGATGTGGTAGAGGCGGGGGATGGGGAGGGCAACATATATGTGTAAGAATTGACCAAAACAACACAGAAATATGGTAAAACAAAATAAAAAAATTAGATTGGGGGGGGGGGGGGGGGGAGTGGTGTGGGGGGATGGGGGCAAGATAGCTTATGATATGTAAGAATTGACCAAAACAACACAGAAATATGTAAAAAAAAAAGAAAGAAAAAAGAGTTTCGAGTGTGTGTGTGTGCATGTGGGGTGGGGGGAGGGTGGGCGGGGAGAGAAGCAGGGGGTGGGTGGGTGGGAGGTAGCAACATATGTGTAAGAATTGACCAAAAAACACAGAAATATGTAAAAAAAAAAAAATTCTGGTTTCGAGTGTGTGGTGTTGTGGGGGGGGAGGACGGACGGGGGTGAAGGCGCAACATGTTTAAGAATTGACTAAAACAACAAATATGTAAAAAAAAAAATCCAGTTGGGGATGAAAGGGGGGGGGGGGGGGGGGGGGAGCGGTGGTGAAAGGTGGGAGTGGGTTGCGGTTGTAAGAATTGACTAAAACAACGAAGAAATATGTATAAAAGAAATATATATAGATTTTCAAGTGTAAGAATTGACTAAAACAACAAAGAAATATGTAAAAAAAAAAAGTTTCAAGTGTGGGGGGTGGGGTGAGAGGTGGGGTGGGGTGGGGGGTGGATGCGGGGGAGGGGAGGGGGCAACATATGTGTAAGAATTGACAAAAGCAACACTGAGAAATATGTATAAAAAAAAATAGTTTCAAGTAGGGGTGGGTTGGTGGGGAGCGGGGGTGAGAGGTGGGAGTGGGTTGTGTGTGTGTGTTTGGGGGGAGGGGGGAGGGGGGGGGAGTGGCAACATATATGTGTAAGTATTGACTAAAACAACAAAGAAATATGTAAAAAAACAAAAAAACAAAAGTTTCAACTGGTGGTGGTGGTGGTGGGGGGGGGGGGGGGGGGGGGGGGGGAGGGGTAAGAGGCAGGGGGGAAGTGTGGTGGCAACATATATGTGCAAGAATTGACTAAAACAACACAGAAATATGAAGAAAAAAAAAATTAAAATTGAATTGAATTGGGGTTTTAAGGCGCACTAACACATGAAAAGGTTATATGGTGCCTAAAAGGCATGAACATGCCAGGCTCATCTTCCATGTACATCGAGATAAAATATGGAAAATGGGCCTAGAACCTTTGGGGGGATTCTACCCCTCTGCCTACCCCTCCAAAGGGATCTGCAGTGGCCGTATTCTTTGCCCCGTGACCAAACGGGGCCCCCGGCAACCACACGGGGCAAAAAAATTAAAAAGCTATGGATGGGAGTGGGGGTGGGGGTGGTGGGGAGGAGGGAGCCCATGCCCCAATATGGGTGAAGTAATAAGATGCATAAAGCTATAACAAATTCCAAACCAAAATTATAGATATATACATGCTTACATGCAAACCTAGATCTGCCTTTATTGCACATTTTATGGGCCATCACAATTTGGGTTTCATGGGAGCCCAGAATTTGCAGAAGACAAAATTACTTATCCAACCCTTTACAACATACTATATTAAGGAAACCAATTCCAAAATTTAGTTCAGCTAGGACAAAAAATGTAAGAGATATAGACCTGTAAACACAGCTTAATCGCAAAATTTGATGTGATTAAGTTTATGTTAATTGAGTTTAAGTTAATATGGCATTGGAACGCCAAATTAACATAAACTTAATTAATTGAACCAATCTTTAATTATTTGAAGAGAGGTCTAAAGCCGGGCATCCATTTATATGTGATTTGGACAAACATTTCATTACTTACACGGTATAATTATATATATACAAAAGTATCATAAGGTGTATTATGTCGGACATCGTATTGAGAGGTTTACACAGTATGTTACGTCATTGAGCTT
The DNA here is from genome assembly GCA_037043455.1 of Cyrtodaria siliqua. Taxonomy (NCBI): domain Eukaryota; kingdom Metazoa; phylum Mollusca; class Bivalvia; order Adapedonta; family Hiatellidae; genus Cyrtodaria; species Cyrtodaria siliqua. Next base: position 29,754 of record JAWPHD010005561.1, on the reverse strand, counting down.
TAGCCACGATATATCCCTACTGAAGAGAGGTACAATTCAACTGAAGGGAGGTTAAGTTCAATTGTTTTTAATTATGCTGAATGGTACCTTTCTTCAATTGAATTACCTCAGGGTCCTAGGAATCTTTATGTGAGGAAGCTATCTCATGGCTTTCGAACTAGTCCAAGCTTTCATTAGTATTAACAATTTGTGCAAGTTTGGTAAAAATCAAATAATAAATAAATGTGCTGAGTGTTCACAAGGCAGATCCGATTTGACTGTTTTTCAAATTTTGTCCGAGCTTTCATTGATGTTAACAATCTTTGCAAGTTTGGTAAAGATCAAATAATAAATGAAGGTGCTAGAGTGTCCACAAGGCTTAATATGGCATTTTTTAGCAAAACAAGGGCCGTAACTCCGGTGAAACTAATACGATTTGGCTGGTTTTCAAACTGTCCTAGCTTTATTGACTTGTACCTCTCTTCAATTGAATTAGACCTCTCTTCAATTGAAATGAACATCTCTTCAATTACATTGAACCTCTCTTCAAATGAATTAGACCTCTCTTCAATAATTATTGCACAGTGAACCTCCCTTCAACTGAATTAGACCGAGGTTCAATTTGGGTGCATTTGGAGAGTCTGAGAGGTCTGACTGAAGTGAAGAGAGGTTCAACTCAATTGATGAGAGGTCTAATTCAATTGAATAGAGGTTCAATTCCACTGAAGAAAGGTCTAATTCAATTGAAGATAGGTCTAATTCTCTTCAGTTGAATAAGACCTCTCTTCAAGTAAATTGAACAGGTCTATCTTCAACTGAATTAGACCTCTCTTCAATTGCACTGAAGTTCAATGCAATGGAAGAGAGGTCTAATTCAATTAAAGAGAGGTTCAATTCAATTGAAAAGGTTCGACTCATTGAAGAGAGGTTTAATTCCAAAACTGAATTAGACCTCTCTTCAATTAAATTAGAACTTTCTTCAATGGAATTGAACCTCTTTATAGTTGAATTAGACCTCTCATCAATTGAATTAGACCTTTCTTCAATGGAATTGAACCTCTTTTCAACTGAATTAGACCTCTCTTAAAATAATTAAAGAGAATCTTGAGTAAGAGCTCTGCTTGTTCTTGGGCAGTGGCTAAAATTCATATTTATAATGTTATTTATTGCGCGGCAGTATGCGCGCACATCCACAACAACATATAAGAAAGTAAACACAATTTTTGGAGAAATCCCATTCATTTTTGTACCGTTTATTTACATTTTGGTAGTTTCTTTAGTTAATTTTACCACTGTCAATTAATAACATTGTGTAAGTAATTTACACTGTAAAAACAGTTTTTAAATGAGAATGACAGAAACTGGGCTTGGAGGGAAAGTGGCCCCTAACACAGGCAGGGTTCAAATTTAACACATTTTTTATTTTTGCAGACAGCAATCGGACATACTGTAAATGCATGTAATAGCGAACTCAGCCGAGCCACGAAATGCAGAGGCGTTCGCTCTCCAGTAAACCTCAGTGTGTTCTGAGAATGGAATGAGCTTTAAATTAACTGGTTTCATTGGTCCAGATTTATCACTGAACCAATCAGAATGCTTCATTCATATTTTCATTTGGTTGTTTCTATCATGACATCACTCAATTCTGGTATTATGACATCACACCTTGGTATTATGCCATCATGTCATGCTATTATGACATCACGTCATGCTATTATGATGTAAATTAGTCTGTTCTCAGAACTGAATGAACATTTTAATTGCTGTGAGAAACACATTACATGTTTGAATATTAACTTTCATACCCATCCAGCGAAAACTGGGTTGGCTGGGGTATGAAATAAAACCTTATTTTGGGTTTAAAAAGTTTGCATATTGTAAAATTAAAACAGTTAATAGGTAATTTCAAACAGGTTATCACATATTTTTAGTAAAAATTGTTTTTAAATGCGTTTTATTGTTGAAATATCCGTTATAAAATCCTGGCAATATAAGTTTTCCCATCGCCTAATGACATTAAGGCGGGACCACGTAATGAGATTATGAGTAATGACTTGTTTTAAAACAAGAATCACAAAATTCTAAAAATAAAATAATTCTACTAATAATAAGCACTCTGTGTTTATCCCAGCCAAATACTAAGCCAAAATTGGGCCATTATGAAAGGCTGTAATGGAGCCTATGGGATCTGTGACCTAAATATGCATTTTATGCATTTTCTTTCCAAAGGTCCGTTATTATACTCTTTTTTAGAGCTTGTGCAGTGTGGCGGCAGTAAAACGTCTCCCGCGCTTGCAATCAGTACTGTTATTCATTCGATCTTTGGAAAACGCTGAGACCAATACTTATATTTAATGATCGATGGTACATTTTCAATTTCTTTTGTTTTCTTACTTAATTTTCGATTCAGTGGTTCCACTACTCCGGCCGATAAAAGGCTCTGGGTATTGTTTAACTACTCATAGATATGTTGTCTGCTTTTTAATTTAGACTTTTGGCTGTTACTTGTGATACGCAGGCTTCATAACCGCTGCTCCCAACTAAATTCCTTTTTGTTTATTACTCTTCAGGACATACATGTTTATTAGATCCTCATACGCTGCTGGATATAGGGGATGAAATAAAGATACAAATATTGCTATATCTACCGCCATATGCTTACCATCTTCGGGATGGTTAAACTTCTGTACTGTTGATTTTTATGAATAATGAGCTCTGCTCAACCCGGGGCTAGAGGGCGTGAGCGGTAGCTAGCATATTTCACTACAGCTCATGAACAGTCTCAATCAAACCGAGACCGCAATATTTTGTATGTGTCAGGCTCGGCCATTTCCAAAGGTCCATTATCATACACTTTCTTAATCAACCAGGACATCCATGCTGAACATCTTGATCTTTGCATCCTCATTCCTGTTGGTTTTGGTGCATAAGAGATTCTTGTTAGAACTGCTGTTTTCTTTCTTTTATAGCTTTTTCTGATGATTATTTTATCTAGCTTCTCTTCCTTTTGTTTCTGTTTATTAATAGTCGTCATCGTATACACTCTGCTCTATCAGCATTTGTTTAACCGTCATGCCTATCATTGCTTAAGAAAGCGCTTTTTGGAGATATTTTCTTCAAATATTTTTTTTGAGAAGGTTCTGGGGACCCAAATCAGGGATTAAACATTTTACAATGTGTCATCTAAATTAATTTAAGTTATATATAACACTTTTAATACTAAAAAAGCAATTTTAATGATAAACAAGTTTAATTAAAAAGTAATTAAAAAGGTTAATGGATTTATTTATTGTCATGTTCTATGTATTACCCAACCGCTCTGAAATTAGGACGGTAATACCGACTACCCAAGACGACTCACTAAGTAGGATTCCAGTGATTAAAACAAGTAACATCACTTGATTAGTCATTGCATTGCATAACTTAAAATCATACAATTCGAACTGATACGCAGTCAGTGTTCAGTTAAAATCAAACACTCGTAATATTATCAATTTAACAAAAAAGTGCTCAATATTTAGGCGGTGTCTACCTGTGGTTGTGTTGTTTCTAAGTATACAATGGGTTGGGAATGGAAAAAGGATGTGCCCTTTATATACTATGAGGTATACCTTACTATAAATTTATACATTTTATTCCTTAAAGGTTTTATCAAGCAAATGTACGGCAATACCCTCATAGTCGGCAATAACCTCATGGGCTCTATATTTTGTTCATAAAAAATGTTGAAATATATGGAAAGGCCTGTTTCTTCATAAAAAATTAAAAATTTCATGCATGAGTGATTTTGAACTCTGAACTTCAAATTATATTGCATGTTTGGTTTGGTACACTGGAGACCATGTCTAAAAACTTTATTTGATCAAAATATATTAACGGTTCAAATAATATGGCACTTTTTCTATTCATTTTAACGCGTCTTAAATCCCTCTATTTATTGAAAACATGAATTTATAAACCCGAATCAGGGTTCGACACTAACGCTAGTCCGCTAGTCCTGTGCCCACCTGTTTTTCAGGAGGACTACCTAAAGTGAAAGTTGGCTAGTCCGTCGGACTAGTAATTTTTCGAGCCCCATTATAGATATTACGGCCGTAAAATACACATTCCTAATATAGGGCCGGGGTCACTCGATTAGGCGAAGTCGCTTAAAACGTCGCTATGATTTGGCTGACTTCGCTTTTCTATCCATGTGGGGCGAAATTTGAGTCGCCATCATTTTCGGGTGATTTTCAGCAATTTCAAATGTGATTAACCTCATAATTAACAAAACCCTCTAAATTACAGGATCAGCTCGTGTTTCACAAGTACCTTATTTAACCCCATTACCATTAAATAACAACCCGACTCTTATCTAATCAGGGCAATAGCCTAGTTATCGATCATTATCGGTGTGCCTGAGGTGAGATGTGAATATAACCGACATGTTTGCTCGTTAGACGATCACGTGATTAGATCATGTGGGGATCATGTGCGCATTCTATTTAAGTCAATCAAAGCCGTCGTATTTTTCCGTTTGGTGAATAATTAAAAATCGTACTACAAACTACTACGCAAGGGCGGAGTTATGATTAGACGAGATACTTTGAAAATGATTTCTCCAGCGATAAATAAATTTAAAAGGCGGTTATAATTGTATGATTGACATCGGCACAGTGAGTTGTAAAGAACCTTTGCGGCGGTCGTCAATAAGCAAAAGTGCAAACTTCTATTGTGTGTTTTATCGATGGCTAATTAGGAAATAAAGAAATGTGTTTGGTATAAAGTGAGTTTGTTTGTGATTGCTCTATAGACGAGAGAAATCAACGGAAATGTATTGAATCCTACGATTAGTCATAGCCATCAATAACTTATCTATGTCTGGATTAGCAGGGAGTAAGTATATAGGGAGGAGAAACAGATCGTTTTGCCGTTTTATGTTGTCGCGCGTGTTTCACTACTGCGTGAAAATGACTACTTCCGGTTGTTTCGCGCGTGTGTGAAAAACAGCAAATTCTTATAAATTATTACACTTACAAACTCGATAAAGGTGCAAAATGTAAACATAAGTATTATTTAATCACATTGTGTCCTCTGATACAGAGCGTGTATTTGTATGCATGTATAAAAGCACATTACTAGACGGTTCCGTTAAAATTAAAAATGGTATGGAGCTATTGCAAACGAGATACAAAGTATGGGTTATATTAGGCATTAATAATAACAAAAAGTGAATAGTAGACATATTTACCTTTGTCAAGAAGGTAATTTCGTGATGTTGATTATAACAGAAAGCCGTAAAAAAGAGGCTGTAAAAACTGCCTAATTTGCGAGGTTGGCTGAAATTTTAACTTTTCAAATTTAACGCGCTTATGATCGATTTACCTGTATCGATAAAATAGTAAATGGCGGCGTTCAAGCGCGACAGCATAAATCGATAAACTAGAGCGTTTATGAACCCGTTTCTCATCCCTGTATACTTACTCCCTGGGATAAGGTAATGATTTTGTGTTTTGTTACTCAATGCGGGTATGACTGAAAAATAAGTTTGGGGTAATTGTCGAATAATTAGTATTTTTCAATAAAAATGAAACGAAGACCAGAATAATATTGCATTCGATCAACATTTGTCAAGTTGGTTAGGGTTGAAAATGCATCTAAATCTGATGAAAGTCTGCCTGGGGAGAAACCGAAAAAGAATTAATAAGTTTTACGATTTCAGTTGGTATCTTCAAGACGAAAAGGGTTTTTGGCACTGTTTTTTTTGTTGCTAAACACACCGTTTTTTGGAAGGACCATCTAGTTCTCAGGAGGACTACTAGATTTTTAAAGTCACTAGTCCTGCGGACTACCCGTTCAAAAAAGTTAGTTTCGAACCCTGCGAATAGATGAAAGATCTAGATGCGAAAGCTTTTCATCACTCAATGTGGTTAACCGTATTGGTCAGTCGGATATGTTCGATAATTTTTTTGAAGAAATGACGCGCCTATTTAGGTCCGTGTCTAGCTACTAAATAAATAAACAGACTGTGATTGGTCAAAAAGAAGTCTATGGAATCCGAGACTAATGTTTACCAATGTGAAGTCATTGATTGGATAAAATAAAATAACTGAAATAAAACAACTAAACTTCAAACATAAATATGTTTTCTTCAAAATGGAACATTTAATACATGTTTTTGTAGTTACAGTGCTTTGGGGGGTATAGAATCACTTGGGTTAAACGTCTAATTTTAAAACGAAAGGAAAATGTTTATTTAATTTCTGATTTAGATTTACCCTTTTAGTTGTATGATAGCAAAATTTCTAAAATATTGTCCTGAAACTGTGATTTTTTAATAGGCGTTTTTTGCACCAATATTTACATAATTTCATTTTATCCTTAAAAGTGCTAAACTTCAACAAGTTACCTTAATTGATGATTGCATTTTGACTTTTGTCCCTAACATTTGTTAAAACAGCAAATATTTATTTCTGAGTTTATTGTGACAGTATGAATTTTTCGTTTCAAAAACACACTTCATTCAGGTAGTATAGAATCATTTTTTCTGAGAGGTGTTGCACGTAGTGTTATATTTTGCATGGAAAAATGTCCCAAATAATTTCACCGTTGAATAAATGTATGCTTATATGATATATCTTCAAGCCTTGAAAGTTTTAAAATAATCTAAAATATATGAGCTGAGAAAATTGAATTTAAACAGGAAATGATTCTTTACTACCAATGATTCTATACACCCCAAAGCACTGTATTTTTAAAATTTATGACTGAAAAATGAAAGTAGGTACACTTGACATTTGGCGGGGAAAAAACTGCAAAACTTGGGGGTGTTTCACTTTGGAGCCATAAACGACAATTTTTTCAAAAAGTTCCTCATGTTTCAGGCAAGGGGTGCCATTACGAGATATTGGCAAATGAGGGTAGCCCTAAAGGCTATAATGGAAGAAAATCAATAGTTGTCTGTGACCATGTAAACGGACACCGTCGAAATCACAACGTTACAAGAACGTCGAAAACATGTGACGCCGGAACAGCAGATGACACTTACAATCTATACAATTTACAAATAAATTTGTGCGGCAATAGCAGTTAATTGTGTGCAATAACCAATACTGTACAGTAACTGATATATACGTATATAAAACACGTTTAGATCTACTTACATTTAAAGATCGCTAAACGTGCGGTTGCGTAGCTGTCGTCTGCTGCTAGGCAATTGTTGTTATCGTAAAGTGGAGAACAATCACTTAAGTTACGACATATCGCAAATTGCAAATGCAGTTGTAGTAAATATATTTTTTGCGGATAAAAGTCTAGTTTCATAGTATTTGTAAATAATTGTCTATTTAGTTTCTAAAAAGCGTAAAAAAAACTCTATGTTAAAGGTATGAAACCACTAAAATTATTTCCCCCATAGAGGCATACAGGAAGTAAATCACTGTGGTATTCATGCCTGGTGTAGATGCCTATGTTATATAATCCCTAACTTTTTTTGTGATAAAAGGCATTTTTGAGTATTTAAGGCCTGTTTTTCTGGCTGAAATGACTTTATTGACTTGTTTGTGATAGCTAAAAGCCATTTGCATGGTTGTATGATGATATTATTTGTCAACTTGACAGTTTTGAAAATGAAAGTATATATAGAACACATTTAAGAGGTGCCGAATGAACGCAGTTTGTTCACGGTATCTACAAAGATCAGAATTTTATTTTCTTATATGCCACATGACCCCTACTATTCTAAGCAGGTTTCTAGAGAGGCAGGTCTCATGACTAAGAACATGTAAGTGAATCTTAGTTTGAACTTCATTTTGAAAAATGGCTAACTTAGAAAGCTTGGACAATATTGCATTGGACTCAATGGGATTTGATTTACTTCTGGTACACCTAGACACCGATGTTAAAGTTTCACACATTAATGACTTACTGCAACTTCAACTCAAATATGGATGTCCATGGATAATGCAGCCACAGGAACTGGTCACTTTTAATTTTTGCCCTCTCATATAGAAAACTAATTTTCCACTTGAAAAATCACCAGAAAAGGTGGCGTCACAAGACATGTAAGAAAGTTCTTGTTTGTTTACTAAACAGGTCAATGGTACAGCTGTTTTCAGTGATGGTTGCTCAAAAAGTGCAAGCATAGAATCGAAATTTCGAAATGTTCATCAGTGTGAAGGGCCGTAACTAATGTTGTAAGAACTTGTGGCCCGACCCATTTGCATACTTTGTTAAAAAATGCAATAAAATATGTTTAAACCAAGTGATCCAGTAAAACCCATCATAACTTTCACATGACATCATCAAAATAATTTGACCAATCCGTGATGAATAAAATAAAAGACATCCACATTCTGGTAGGGGGTAAACTCGGTGCTCAACTGACTTTAGCCCTTTATAAAACTAGTTTGTTGTGATAAATATATTAAAAGCTTTATTTTTTCTGTACATCTTTGTATTTTCTTTTGGTGTTGTCTGATTTTAAAACACCAATATGGATAAATTTAATTTAAATCATGGTCTAACATTTTCATTTTTCATATAGGGATTGAGGATAAAGTCCGAGTAAACCTCTTTATTTTAACCTACTGAATATCTCAACCTACCGGAAGTTGACCGGATGTGAAAGTTATGTTTTCTTCAATCTTTTGGTCAAAATGCAGCATTTTATATTAAATCATGGTTTAATATTTTCATTTTTCATATAGAGACTGTGTTACAACCACACAATCGAACACAAATGGGCAGTTTTCCCGTACTTATAATGCCCATTTCTATATAATAAAAAAAGGAGGGATTACTTTTTATTATAGGAACTACATTCGATACACCTAGGAGGTTTACATATAATTAGTGGCGGTAAACATTAAACGATTAGGAGGAATATTAATGCCACAAAGCACACGGGCATACCAGGGTTGCTGTATTCATCTGTAAATGCAAGGAACGACAACTCTGGGTAGAGTTTTCGGCTACATTATGGGCTTATCATATGGCTGATGGGGGTCATTGTCGTATCGGGTACTACAGAAAGGTACCCGGGGTAGATTTATGTATACAGAAACGTACCCGAAAATCTTTAAATTCCAGAACGGCCCCCAAATATACAGGAACGTACCCGGACAAACAAGATCTCATTGGCGGAATTGAAACATTTTAGAACTTGATAAAAGAACTAGATCTACTTAAACAATATTGTTTATCATTAACTATTGTGCTATTGTTCTTAAAAACATATTTAGGCTGCCATAGTTAAAAATAAAATACAGAACGTATTGTCGTAAAACCGGAAGTTGTAAATCATCAAACCCCGAGCAAAAAAGTAAACAAATAGGCAGCTCGTCATTCAAGAAGAGTTGGTCAAATATTTAGACCAACAGCATTCCTTTAAGACGGAGGCAACTGCGAGCGGCTTTTAAAAAGTGTATTAAACCCTGTAAACAATGAAAGTTTCGTTTCAGTGAAGAAACAGGACACCTTACGGCCGCGTTTTACGACATTGTATTTTGTCTCGGGTACATTTATGTATATTCTGGATTTCGATGATTTTCGGGTACGTTTCTATACATAAATGTACCCCGGGTGCCTTTCTGTAGTACCCGGTACGACAATGACCGCATCAGCCATAATATGAAATAGGCCCTACCAGTGTTACGGGCAAAGCACTTCAATAAACAATTAAAGGCCTTAAATATAAACCAAACCAAACCAAACCAAACGGATCAAAATATTTACTTATCGAAGTAAACTAATACAAGGTCCAGTAAATTCATCAAGATTAATAAAGAAAATATAACTGACCTGTGTCTCAAGAAAATTGCTGCAATCATGAATCAGCCAATTGTACTTGCAGCCAATATACTGCATACTGTGTTCACACAGTCTAGCTTTGGTCGACTTTTATAGACCACTAGCGGGTCCCGGCGCGCCACCCCCCCCCAACCCCCCCCCCCCCCCCAACCCCCCCCCCCCCCCCCCCCACAACCCCCCAACTAAAATTTTCGGATCATACATGTATGTCCTTTTTTTTAATTCGCTCTTTTCAAACAAACATAAAACATTTATGATCTATTCTCCAAAATAATTTAAAAAAACCTCAGGTTTTCAAATACCAATAAATGTTACATTCTAAAAGAATAACAAACAATAGAAGGGTGTTAATTCGCACAGGCAAACATTTATTCGATTTAACAACATAATTCAATGGCGATGATTCCGGTTCCTGCTCCTTGAATATTGAAGATCCTGTCCAATGTACCTTATGACATATGAATTGAACACAGAGCTATAAAGCTCTCACTTAGAGCTAGAAGTTGAAAAACACTGCGGGTTTAAACACTGTAGCTCTTGTTTTCACTGTTTATTGTCCGGAACTCATTACAGCCTATGTCCATCCTTCTTAGAACGGTACTACAAAAGAACTAAAAATAGCAATTGTTAATAACAATTCTTTGAATAATGTCCCACTGTACTATATCGCACTGTTATTACATAATTCATCATGACACATATTGTTTTACTTGAAATATATTTTTCCGCTGTACTTCAGCCATATTTAACCCGTCGGTGCTGTTAAGCATTGTCTATGGTGAAACTACGATTATTGTAACTTTATATTAAAGTTCTTAATGACGTAGATGGGTGGGTGGGTGGGAAAAGCGACTTTACCGTTTGCCTGTCGGATTCGAATGACAGAAAAGCTTTTCTGCTCAGTACACGTCAGCGTATACTTGCTTTGCACGTGCAAAACGAGTATATAACGCCCTATAGGAACCGGTTGAAACCTGTATGAACAGGTTCATTGCAACTCGTCGAACTTTAAGTTATTAAAGAGACACTTTCATAAATTATTTTATGTTTTAATTCGCTCTGTTCAAACAAACATAAAACATTTATGATCTATTCTCCAAAATAATTTTAAAAAAACCTCAGGTTTTCAAATACCAATAAATGTTACATTCTAAAAGAATAACAAACAATAGAAGGGTGTTAATTCGCACAGGCAAACATTTATTCGAATGTTTAAAGAGCGGGTACATTATCTAGAAACGCTTTAAATTCCCAAATTTAGAGTAATTATTATTTTTGTGTCGTCGCCTTCCATCACATACCCATCTTTAGGGTGTTCGGATCTCCGTCTCCCGAGTTTTTTAACAAACGATCCCACATACCTTGATTTGCTATGCGATATGATTTCCTTTCCTTAATACAAAACTTTTGTTTTGATTTCTGAAATTAATATTTCTGATTCAAGACCGAGATTGAAACGTTTGAAATACGTTTTTAAGGATTTGCAAGGACACGTGCCTTTATGTGTTCTCGCTATTACGACACAAGAACCTTTCTTATATTGAAATTATAATAACTGACAAGTTATACCAAATAAACGGTATTTAAAGCATAAATGCTTTCTACGTCGGCCCAAAACCGAATCCAAAAAGGTTTGTGTCCTACCGACACCGGATCGATTCAGTAAAACGTAAAAACATAATGAGATGGCCTTAAGCCGGGTCCATATTACATAACAAAAATAGTTGATGTGTCCTTTCGACACCAGCTCAGTGCGATACAATTTTAAAATATGTCTTGCGTCGGCCCGACGCCGGATCCAAAACATGTTTGTGCCCGCCCGGCACCGGATCGATACAATATAACGTAAATACATTCTGCGCCGGCCCGACGCCGGATCCCAAAAATGTTTCTGCCCGCCCGGCACCGGATCGATACAATATAACATAAATACTTTTTGCGTCGATCCGACGCCGGATCCAAAATATGGTTTGTGTCCGCCCGACACCAGATCGATACAATAAAAAAATAAAAATACATTCTATGGCGGCCTGACGCCGGATCCATAAAATGACAAATAATGACGGTGACCGCCCGACACCTTATTGATACGATGCAAAATAAATACATTCTACGTCGGCCAGACGTCTGATCCATAACATGACAATATAGTAAGTGTGTCAGCCCGACACCGGATCGATACAATACAAAATAAGTACATTCTGCGTCAGCCTTACGCCGGATACATAAAACGAATATAGTGGCGGTGTCCGCACGACGCCGGATCGATACAATACAAAATAAATACAATCCACGTCGGCCTGATGTCGGATCCATAAAATGACAATATAGTGATTGTGTCCGCCTGATTCCAAATCAGTGCGATACAGCAAAATTATTACTTTCGTCGGCCCGACGCCTGATCCAAAAAATGTTTGTGCCCGCCCGATACCGGATCGATACAATATAACAGGTACTTTCTGCGTCGGCCCGACGCCGGATCCAAAAAATATTTGTGCCCGCCCGGCACCGGATCGATACAATATCACATACATCTTTTCTGCGTCGGCCCGACGCCGGATCCTAAAAATGGTTTGTGTCCGTCCGACACCGGATCGATACAATACAAAATAAATACAATCTACGTCGGCCTGACGTCGGATCCATAAAATGACAATAAAGTGATTGTGCCCGCCCGGCACCGGATCGATACAATATAACAGATACTTTCTGCGTCGGCCCGACGCCGGATCCAAAAAATGTTTGTGCCCGCCCGGGACCGGATCGATACAATATAACATACATATTTTCTGCGTCGGCCCGACGCCGGATCCAAAAAATAGTTTGTGTCCGCCCGAAACCGGATCGATACAATACAAAGTAAATACATTCTACGTCGGCCTGACGTCGGATCCATAAAATGATATTATAGTGACTGTGTCCGCCCGATACAATACAAAATAAATACATTCTGCGTCGGCCTAACGCTGGATCCATACAATAACAATATAGTGATTGTGCCCGCCCGACACCGGATCGATACAATATAACATACTTTCTGCATCGGCCCGACGCCCGATCCAAAAAATGGCTTGTGTCCGCCTGAAACCGGATCGATACAATACAAAATAAATACATTCTACATCGGCCTGATGTCGGATCCATAAAATGATATTATAGTGACTGTGTCCGCGCGACACCGGATCGATACAATACAAAATAAATACAATCTACGTCGGCCTGACGTCGGATCCATAAAATGACAATATAGTGATTGTGCCCGCCCGACACCGGATCGATACAATACAAAATAAATACAATCTACGTCGGCCTGACGTCGGATCCATAAAATGACAATATAGTGATTGTGCCCGCCCGGCACCGGATCGAAACAAAATAACAGATACTTTCTGCGTCGGCCCGACGCCGGATCCAAAAATTGTTTGTGCCCGCCCGGCACCGGATCGATAGAATGTAACATACATATTTTCTGCGTCGGCCCGATGCCGGATCCAAAAAATGGTTTGTGTCCGCCCGACACCGGATCGATACAATACAAAATAAATACAATCTACGTCGGCCTGACGTCGGATCCATAAAATGACAATATAGTAATTGTGCCCGCCCGGCACCGGATCAATACAAAAAAACACAGATATTTCTGCGTCGGCCCGACGCCGGATCCAAAAAATGTTTGTGCCCGCCCGGCACCGGATCGAAACAATGTAACATACATATTTTCTGCGTCGACCCGACGCCGGATCCAAAAAATTGTTTGTGCCCGCCCGACACCGGATCGATACAATACCAAATGAATACATTCTACGTCGGCCTGACGTCGGATCCATAAAATGATATTATAGTGACTGTGTCCGCCCGACACCGGATCGATACAATACAAAATAAATACATTCTGCCTCGGCCTGACGCCGGATCCATAAAACGAAAAATAAATACATTATTCATCCATAAAACAATATAGTGACTGTGTCCGCCCGACACCGGATCGATACAATTCGATACAATACAAAATAACTATACTCTGCGTCGGTCTGACACCGATCAGATCCATAAAACGACAATATAGTGAATGTGTCCGCCCGACATTTTACGTCGGACTGACGCCGTATCCATAAAATGACAGTATAGTGACTGTGTCCGGCGCCCGACACTGGGTCGATACAATACCAAATAAATGCATTCTGCGTCGGCCTGGCGCCGGATCCATACAATGACAAAATTGTAGCAGTGTCCGCCCGACACCGGATCGATACAGTACAACATAAATATGGTCTGCGTCGGCCCGACGCCGGATCCATAAAATGACAAATAGTAATTATTCTGGCGCAGTTTTTTTAGAATACGTGAGCCATTTAACCGACTTGTTCTTTAGCAAAGAACCAGACGCATTAATTACTTGTTTTGCTGCTTAATTTCTCTAAAATTAGAAAAAAATAATGTTTTAAGGCGTTTACTTCTGACCATGCTTTGTGGAAGATTGAATTGACGCTCCGCATGCTCTGTTGCTATCATCTGAATAAACTATAGTCTGTCAGCGAGAAACATTACCCTGTTTTCGGATGTTCAGATTGTCTACTTTATTCTACCAAAATAGCAATTCCTCAATATAGGGATTGTCAGTGTTTAATTTAAATAAGTGATCCCAAGGAGGTATATACGTATAATGACCTTGTAATAAATCTCGCGATAATTTTATCAATAACAGGCATCAATGAAATTACTCTGCCAGTAAGTTTCGCTAATATTCGGTAGAATATTAATTAATAAATAAAGAGTCAGTAGCAGGTCTTGAACTGTCTTCTCTTGTATGGAAAGGTTAAATTCAATACTTTCCAAGCAAAGACCAACCCATGTCAGACTGTTTACAGGATCCCATAATGACTTATTATAGTTTATGAGTTCTTATGTATTTAATTGTTCGTTGACGGGCATTTGTTAATTTACATATATAGTTTATATTACTACCATATCATCCCTTATTATTAATAGTTTTCTCTTTGTATATTTACATTATCTTTTTAATTACTACTTAATTTCTTCATCTTTCGTCGGTGTTTGCGCACAATACGACCTATTTATTTATTATAATTTATGACAACAACCTGCTTTCTCTAGACGATGCTTTACAAAAACATAATCTTTCATGCATGCTGCCTTATCGCTGATAGTCCCCAACCCATAGTCAAGAAACATTACAAATTTTAAACAATTACATCTCCAGTTTAATCGCCTCCCTTAAAGGAACACACAGCAACACTTGAAGTTGTTGTGAAGCTTTTAATCAGTACCTTGATTTATTTACCCAGTAATATTTTGATTATAAGTCTTCCTGCTTATAATTATTAGAAAAAGAAACTGCAGGTGTAACATAAAATATTGACCCCGTTGAAAATTGACCCCATGGGTCCTTTTTCAACGTTGAGAATTGAACCCGCCAACATTTCAACATTAAATTTTGATCAAAAAGGTCGTTGAAAACTGATCAGTCGTTAAATTTTGATCAGTCATGGGGTCATTTTTTAACGGTTAGTTAAATTTAAGTTAAACGTCGGAGATCGTCTGTTTGTAGAAGAGAAACACACTGGAAAGAACCATAAACTATCGCAGGCTTGATGGATAGCTTCTTTAAAAATAACTTCACAAGGCCGAGCCCGGGCTCAAACATACAACTTCCCCGAGGTAGGCGAGATCATCTATATGTTGGACAGGGAACTGTTAACGAAAGTTTACCACAATGATTTTCGACAGGTGGGTGGGGTGTGGTTGGACTTCGACAGGCACATCGAGACTGTCACACAGGAAGTATCTTTTCCGATCATAACAAGATATTTATAAGGGATATCTCTGTAAATTATAGTGATATCTCTTTAACACAAAGAGATGTATTTTTACGTTATAAAAATATATCTTTATGTTAAAGTATGGAAGCGTCCTAGTGCCAGGTTTGAAATATTTTTATCTCATAATTAGGAGTTACTAAGTCCTAATTAGGAGATACTATCTCATAATAAGGAGTTACTATCTCATAATTAGGAGTTACTAAGTCCTAATTAGAAGATACTATCTCCTAATTAGGAGATACTATCTCATAATTAGGAGTTACTATGAGTTACTAAGTCTTAATTAGGAGATACTATCTCATAATTAGGAGTTACTATCTCATAATTAGGAGATACTATCTCATAGTTAGGAGTTACTAAGTACTAATTAGGAGTTACTATGTCCTAATTAGGAGTTATTAAGTACTAATTAGGAGTTACTAAGTCCTAATTAGGAGAAACTATCTCATAATTATGAGATACTGAACCCTGTTGAAATTGTGCCGGAATTCCATATGACCGATGGCCCCTAGAAGAATGTTAGTCCTGTTAGGTTATGTTAGTCCTGTCCCAGTTCCAGAGAAACCCATGCTTCTCTTTCGTGCTCGGTGTAAAGCACCATTAAATGCGACCTCAGTTTTAGGTCTCATCCGATAGACCGTTAGTCATTATATGGAGGAGCCGGGGATCGAACCCGTGGTCCCATTATTGACAGTCCGGTGCTCTACCAATTGAACTAACCGAGGACACCAAAGCGCCATATACGGGGCCTAGGTTTTAAGTCTCACCCGAAAGACTGTTAGTTTTGTTATTGCGGAGTCTTGGATCTGTACCGTGGCCACACGATTAACAGTCCAGCGTTCTACTAACTGAGCTAACCGGATTATTTAATTGGCATTGTGTTGTTGAATGCGTTGACTAGTTATGGTTGGCGCGAGTATTGGTGCACCCTAGAACCATCCCCAGTGGTGCTTTAGCTGTTGACCGTTCCAGAGCGGTAGCCCTTTTGAGCACCTTGATTATCACAGATTACAGATTTTTTTATCAGAGGGTCCGCCGCCATTAATTATCCCTGTATAATTAGCAATTATATTTAGGTGTGTAAAAGGACGAGGGTTTCGGACCGGGCCTTTTAGAACGTGGATCTTTCTGGCCCCGCTACCTATATAATACAATGGAGCATCCCCAGCAAAGGGACAAAACCGTACAAAGTACAGTAGTAGGCTATAAGAACGTATTTTTGTTTTGGCGCCTGTCACAGGGTGAGAAAAATGTGCAGCCAGACCGGGGCTCGTACCCGGGACCTCCCGCTTACAAGGCGAGTGCTCTCCCGACTGAGCTATCCGGACCGCTTACACACATTGTCCCCTAATGTGACCAATTTCAGACCGTGACACGCCCTTCAAATGCGCCAGAACAACATAGCGGAAAATTTAAGGCACCAATACGCCAAATAAGGGACGCCGCCCATAACAAGTAATTTAAATGTTGCGTGGACAAATGTGTCGTAATGGCGCTCTTACGCTCTGCCTTATTTGTCGTATCGACGCCCTTATTTTTCGCTCTAACGTGTTGTCGTTTAATACGCCAAAACGACAGAAAGACATGGCAGAAATCAGCCACCATAAGTAATGATGTGAAATGTGTCATGTTTCAATAAAGTAAAGTAAATATAGATAGTTGTAGCGAAAGGATGTTTTTTCCAGAAGATGGGGTCCATTATCTTTAAGGTGTCTGGTGATGTGTCATTTTCAATGTGATTTAAGAGTTTTATATCTGTAAAATCCAGTGTGTGTCGGGAGGGCGGACGCCATGACCCATCCCCTCTCAGCTTGGGGTTTCCGTGTCAGCTAGACATATATGGAGTATGTTTTGATAAAGGTCAAATTATCGTCTGCTTCTCACAACTAATTTTGCTTGTCATCAAAATATGATACAGCAACAATGTTTCAGGTCATATCATACTGATTAATGTAATAAAGTGCATTTTATCTTTTCAGCTACAGCAAAGTAAAACAGCGCTACTACTATAAAGGTCGATTCGAAAAGGTTCAGACGTATGTGTTGAGTTGTGATTCGTGCCAGAGAAAGGCTTCTTTGAAAAAGGCGAACAAACCTCTACATCCAATTCCAGTGTCGTCGGACGCATTCTCCAAAATAGGAATGGATCTGATCGGACCCCTTGAAGCGACCCAAAATGGTAGGCTTCTTAGTAGCGTGCAGAATATTTATGTTGAGCCTCTCACCTTATTGCACAATCCCGTTGAAATGTGGAGCAGTTACTTGTTTTTTTTTCATTAAGGGGCCGATTTGTTGCATTAAGGTGCCGATTTGTTGCATTAAGGTGCCGATATGTTGAGAGCATAACCACTCTTGACATTGTCTCTTCATAAACTCTATACAAAATATGCAAGTGCACCATTTAAATTGTCAGATCATTTTACAAAACAACCATTGTTGGTCTATTTATCGGATACCGCTTTGGGGGAATATAGGATTGCTCGAGTTCGTCCTGTCTAAGAACCAATTTGAAAATATAATTAGTAGCATTGTTCGCCACAACAAGGTGATAATGTCCCATAAAACACCCGAACCGGTGGTGTGTCGTTGATGAATTTGGTGGCGACGATTGACCGTTTAAACTTTTTTATTCCTCCGCCTGGGGTAATATACTAGTAGTTGATTCGTCCGTCTGTTTGTTCGTCCGGAGCATGTTTAGCCAAAACTCTGCTACATTTAATTGGATTTTACCCAAAATTTATTGAAAGACGAAACGTTGTTTCAATAATAGAGTTTGTCTTTTTTATAAACATTATCACCCAAACTTCACAAAATATTAAATTATCAGAGTTATTTGTGTCGCACATATCACTTTCGACCCCTGCTCAAAGGTCATAGGTCATGGTCACACTTACTGAAATCATAGTCAAAGTACTACTATTGAACAACAATAGTCAATACTGTGTCACTTTTAGTGGGATTAAAAAACCAAATAATTGTAGAGTATGATAGGACTGTTTGTACATCACAATCTTGATGTGAAAAACAACCCGCTATCAAATATATAATTTGGGGCATATGCCAATTTCAAGGGACATCTGTTATTCATTTATGAAAATATAAAGTCACTTAAAATCAAAAAGAGTTGGTATGTCAGTCACTGACAATGTTCCTATATACTAGCTATTGCCAAAAGGGTGAGTGTGACATTCGATATATTTACCAAAAATGATCGGACCAATATCCCCCAAACGATAAATCATTGATCACCATTAACATTCGGTCTCAATATATCCACGCTGATCCGACACACGAACTCCTTATACATATTTCAATGAACAAGTTTATACTCACGTTTTGTTTAAAAACGACTGTTAAACGATTGTTCGCTTATGCTGATTTCTATGATTGCAATGGACAGTGTCACGGTTCTTCTTTCTACACGCCTCAATTAAAGGGAGTGTGCCAGATTCTCACACCTAACAAAAAGGAGCACATGCTATGTAAAATAGAAGAACATAGAACATTCAACTTAAATAATACAAAAGGCTTTTTGTTTGCGATATATTTTTAATATAAACAATAATAAAATTCCCTTGACAAATGCTGACTTTCCACATTTTATTCGCTATTGATTTAGTATTGCGCAATAAAGCCGAACAAAAACGCAGTTGTCGAATTTAGGATGACATCCTTAACAATTTAGTTTATAAATATATTTTAAAATAAACGTTTTTCGACATACGTTCTTCTTAACTTATTCTTAATTTTACTTGCGTACACACGTTTCATCAACGTATCTATATGTTATCACACATTCGAAAACTAGATCTGGCACACTCCCTTTAATGTAGTGCATGCCTATTAAGAGTTTAACTCCATATTGTAGCAATTTAGATGATGTTTCTCTTTATACGAGCATGTCATTTTGTTTGCTTCAGGTAATAAGTACATCCGTGTGTTTACTGAATATCTCATGAAGTGGGTGGATGCGCACGCGATCCCAAATAAGAATGCAGAGACAATTTTAAACTGTTTCATCCAGTTTGTGTGCGCTCATGGAGTTCCAGAAGATTTAATAACAGACCAAGGCCGAGAATTCTGAAATCAACTTAATGAGCTATTTTGCAAGACAATGGGAATAGCACACACGGTTGCATCTGCATACCATCCACAAACGGGTGGACAAACTGACAGATTTAATCGCACCCTTTCTAACATGCTGGTTCATTATGTTAATGAAAACCACGATGACTGGGACACAAAAATACCATACGTTTTATTTGCCTATAGAACAGCTGAGCATAGGACGACAAAACAAACTCCTTTTTTCCTTGTGTATGGTAGGAAAGCCCGTCTTCCTATTGATGTAGAGCTGCCATCAACTGCTTGTGCGCAAAGGGATCTTACCGAGAGGGTAAATGTATTTCTGGAATTAACTCGGTATCGAGAATCTGCAGCTAAGAACATTAAGACAAAACAGTTAAAGCAGAAGAAATACCACGATAAAAAGGTGAAGGCATGTGTGTTTAATGTTGGTGATGAAGTATTATTACACAACACCCGGAAACTAACGAGAAAAGGAGGCAAACTAGATCCGCTGTGGACGGGACCGTACATTGTTGAAATGGTGATAAATAATGGTTGCTATCGGCTGGAAGGCAAGTTAGTAGCCGTGAATGGAAACAGACTTAAAGCCTACAGAAGATCGGAGAGTATGACATCTGACACGGCGAGCCAGCCTGACAACGTGGCCGATAGGCCCAACCAACGTGACAAGAAATCTGACACTGTCAGTCGGCGTGACAAGAAACCAGACACCGCCAGTCAGCGTGACAAGAAACCAGACACCTCCAGTCACCGTGACAAGACACCAGACACCGCCAGTCAGCGTGACAAGAAACCAGACATCGCCAGTCAGCATGACAAGAAACCAGAGAGCGCCAGTCAGCGTGACAAGACACCAGACACCGCCAGTCAGCGTGACAAGACACCAGACACCGCCAGTCAGCGTCACAAGAAACCAGACACCTCCAGTCAGCGTGACAAGACACCAGACACCGCCAGTCAGCGTGACAAGACACCAGACACCGCCAGTCAGCGTGACAAGAAACCAGAGAGCGCCAGTCAGCGTGACAAGACACCAGACACCGCCAGTCAGCGTGACAAGACACCAGACACCGCCAGTCAGCGTCACAAGAAACCAGACTCCGCCAGTCAGCGTCACTAGAAACCAGACTCCGCCAGTCAGCGTGACAAGAAACCAGACACCGCCAGTCAGCGTGACAAGAAACCAGACACCGCCAGTCAGCGTGACTGGAAACCAGACACCTCCAGTCAGCGTGACAAGACACCAGACACCGCCAGTCAGCGTGACAAGAAACCAGACACCGCCAGTCAGCGTGACAAGACACCAGACACCGCCAGTCAGCGTGACAAGAAACCAGACACCTCCAGTCAGCGTGACAAGACACCAGACACCGCCAGTCAGCGTGACAAGACACCAGACACCGCCAGTCAGCGTGACAAGACACCAGACACCGCCAGTCAGCGTGATAACAAACCTGACACCTCCATTCAGCGTGACAACAAACCTGACACCGCCAGTCAGCGTGACAAGACACCAGACACCGCCAGTCAGCGTGACAACGTGCCTGGCACCATTAGCCAGCAGTACAAAAGAAAACAAGAAAGTGGCATTCCCCTAAAGAAAAGAAAAGTGTACATGGATGACGACAAGAGTATTGAAGATGTTGCAATTACTCACGTGAAGGCTAGTAGTAGCATATCATTTGACCCGGTTGGACATAAGTGGCAAGATGAAAAATGTCAGGTCTTTGGTATAAAAGTCAGGAACTATCATAAACAGGCTAATAATAGACCCGTGAGTATTAATGCCCGACCAGACAAAACTGCACAAATGAGAGGCGATGGCAATTGCTTGTTCCGAACATTCAGCTATATGGTATCTGGGGTACAAAGTTACCATACTGAAATAAGACACAGTGTTATACATTATATGTTAACGAACTGTGCACTATTTGAGGGATATACGGATGAAACTTTAGCGGTGTACCTGAATAAAACCGAAATGTGGAAATGTGGACAATGGGGGGGGGGGAAATTCAACGGCCGAAGGCAACGTTTACATGCTGCACCGCAATGACCACTACGAGCCCGTGTTAGACGTTAAAGATGATATCTTTAGCAAACCTCCATATTTACCAATTGGCAAATATGTTCCAAAACAATTCACGGGGTATATGTCAGACATCGTTCTCGGCGCTGCACTTGTCAACAATTACTGCGATGGGAGAATTTTACAGGAAATAGAAACGTGTCCAGCTACCATTTACGTCCATACTTTCAATAATAACCCATACAATATTCCTGGAACTGAACATATAACAAACCAGATGGATCCGAATATTTTCAATATTCTCTGTGACGAAGAGGACTTTGCTACTCACTGGCTGTAATTTTCCATTCCAAAATGTGCAGTTACTGTTTTTGTTTTCCATATTAGCATACTTTATAATACAAATAAATGTCTTGCGTTTTCATTGGTCAAGCGTCATAATCCCGTTATTCCGTTGACAAAATAATGAACTAAACCAATAAATATAGACAACTGTCTTGATGACTTAAAAGCTACACAGTTCGTAGATTTTGACCCTAAGCAATTTATAACGATAATTGTTCATGTTCCGTTATGTAAATGAAATGACAAGAGCTACGCATTATAAATAGTAATATATGGTCAACAAAGGGCAATAATTAGCGTAAAATGAAGTTGTAAAATTATTGCATCTGCAGTATTCTAAATTCGTTATAATAGTTCTTGACAGTGTATACTTGGGCATATACCATGTCAGTGCTCATATAACCCCTTGGCTAACGCCTCCGTATACACTGTCAAGAACCAGTATAACTAATAATGTATACTCCATATATAGTTAAAGAGGCGTATCTATATGAATATGGAACATGCACATATTTACCTAAATTTTAAAGTAATACATGAAATTAAACCGTTGAACAGTGTAAATGGTTTAGAAAAACGGGTACTTGGAGTGACTGCAACGCAAATTTACCACACTTTCAGTAAATTAAATGTGTTTGACAATTAACTACGAAACTACTATTTCGCGGGAAAAGTTGACTATTTTTTACCAATTTTAACGAGACCATATATAGTGTATAGCAATGATTAAATGAATTTTATATAAATGTATTTTGATAGTGAATTTAAGTCGATATGCCTCTATAAGGCATATGATTAAATGAGTTGTTTATAAAATTTATTTTGATTTAGTAAATTTGATAGTGAATTTACAGTCGATTCTATAAGGCCTATTTCATTCTGCTATCTTGAAAGACACAAGAGAAAGCTTGCACCTCGACCGATACTTTTGACTATTTTTACGTTTACTGTAAGGTACGTTTGTATTTTAAATGAATCAAACTTGAGTTATTGTATCAAGTTAGCTATGCTCTTCCTCTGGGGAGTTTAAACATTGGACACATAGAGGTAAAATAGATTCAGAATGATAAGACGAAATTAGGTTCGCTAGTTTGCAACAATATTTCTGTACAATTCAGACAGTTTACCTAACAGTCGTTCCTGAGAATGACTAGCACAAGGCTTTGATCTTCCTTAAGAAAATGCCCACTTTCTCACATAACAGATCGGTACTGTGACTCAAATCCACGACCTTTAAGCGGTGATAAGTTTTGTGATTACAAGTCGGCGACCTTTACCATCCCACATAGGCGATCTCGCTAGAAAAAGACATGCCAAATAGGTCAGAGTTAAAGGTAACATGTAGAAGTTTTGGGTGTACGATTTCCACAGTATATAATTCTGAAAGTTTCGGAATGTGCGCAATACTATTTCATTTCACCGAGTCTTAAACTGTGAATGGTTGGACTTGATCCACCCATAATATATTAGTTAGTGTTTTATTTTCGGTCATGTAAAGGTGGTGTAACGTTATATTTAGACCCCGTCGGTAATTTACATAGGGGTCATTTTACAACGTTGAAAATTGACCTCCTGAGTCATTTCAACGTTACACCACCATTACATGACAGACCCATAAAACATAAACAACCAGGTCAGTACTGCGACTCGAACCAACGGCCCTAAATCGGTGAGAGCTTTTGAAATTAACGTTGAAACATGACCCGACTGTAGTTGATCAGTTTTCAGACATCCCGTCCATATATTACACATATAGTCACCAATTTTACATACAGACGTTAATAAGCATCTTAAGATGTGTAGCTGGGTTTTAATTTCTATATCTGACCAGTATCTGCAGAGTTATGGCCGATGAATTGGCAAAGAATTAGTATTATTAGCTTGTGGCGCGCTCGAATGTATAACTAAACGTTTATTACTTACAGTCCTGAAAAAATACAGAAATGTTAATCTGTGATCTGTATGGTAATAGGCAAATTGCGTAAGATTATTGGGATCAGTTTTCAACGTTGAAATATGACCTGACTATAGTTGATCAGTTTTCAACGAGGGTCAAATTTTCACGCATGGATGGATCATTAAATAACGGGCGGGGTCAGTCTTCAACGTTGAAAATTGATCAGTCATCCGTTGAAAAGTGACCCCTGGGGTCAATTTTTAACGGGGTCAAAATTTAATGTTACCCCGGCTCGAAACAGGGGATTTTATAGCCATTTCTTAATGCGTCTGTAAAGCCCGGAATAGCTCCTATTATTTCACAAACCTCTATGGTTTGCTGCTCTAAACTACCTTTAACTGTATTTATAACATTTCTGTAATTTTGAAATAAATTTATTTCCAGAATTTCAAAAAAATCTGAATGATCGTTTAATAATGTCATATCTATACTGTTTTCTTCGTTCAAAGTATTAAAAAGTACTTATCATTTATTGTTGTATCTGTTCCTTGCACTAGTGTCCGACTCTCTTTAAATTCCGGTAGCCCTGAGGCAGTGGCGGGCCTCCGACAAGCTCTCCTGCAGTGTCCTCTGTTACCACACCCGAAGCATGTATCGTGTTCGGTTGCTGTTCTTTGCCGACGAAAAGAACTGGTCCGTTTGTTGTTCACTTGTTGTGTGAACGGCCCGCCGCCCGCTGGGAGTTTTGAAGTGAAACAATCCGGGACCGTGAAAACGCACTCTGGATTGTTCTCATGTCTCTGTTTGCATTCTTGGTTCCTCCGCTGATTCCATATGTTAAAAACAGCCCGAATTCTAACTAGTTTTAAGAACCTCTGGATGAAGCGACTTTACTGTTTGCCTGTCGGATTCGAATGACAGAAAAGCTTTTCTGCTCAGTACACGTCAGCGTATACTTGCTTTGCACGTGCAAAACGAGTATATAACGCCCTATAGGAACCGGTTGAAACCTGTATGAACAGGTTCATTGCAACTCGTCGAACTTTAAGTTATAAAAGAGACACTTTCATAAATTATTATGTTACTGTAGATAAAACATCAAACAATTTCGTTGCACGCCCACAGTATAAAAAAAATTCTCGCTGGCTCGACGCATAAAAATGGCTAATGAGTGGTTTGTTCATATCCTTTTTTTTTTTGAAAACGGACTGTTTTTTTTCATATATGGATGTCCATTCTTCTTCTTCTTTTTCTTCTTCTTCTTCTTCTTCTTCTTCTTCTTCTTCTTCTTCTTCTTCTTCTTCTTCTTCTTCTTCTTCTTCTTCTTCTTCTTCTTCTTCTTCTTCTTCTTCTTCTTCTTCTTCTTCTTCTTCTTCTTCTTCTTCTTCTTCTTCTTCTTCTTCCGATAATGTGCAGGGTTCCTCTGGAATATACTCGCACAGTGAAGTGACTATGTACACGTGAAGGAGGATCAAAGTGTGTATGTACAATTAAAAGCAGGATAAAAACATCAGCTTTGGTCTATCCGAGGACTACCACAACCCTTGACCTGAATATGTCAATGGATTGGGCATCGATCGTGCTGGTCGGCAAGCTGTTCCACAATCTGATCCCTCTGGAAAGAAGGAGAACTTACGAGCGTTCATCCTGCAAATTATACTGTAGACAAAATATCAAACAATTTCGATGCACGCCCTCAGTATAAAATTTTTTTCTAGCTCGCTTCGCTCGCTCGACGCATAATGGCTAATGATAATTAACACATTGTTAAATTATTTTATTTGAAAACGGAATGTTTTACCCTATCAATGCACTACCGCAACCGTTTTATGAGGCTAGAGACGGACCCGAAAATTGACCAAAATCTTACGCACCCCCCTTAAGCTGAAATCCTGGATCCGCCCCTGTAGACTAGAAGAGAGTCTGTCTGGCAAGGGGACCACTAATCAAGTTCATGTAACCGCTGTATAATCCAGAGTATATGGACCACATCTCCCCAAATTGCCTTTACCCATCATTGAAAAGCCGAAGAAAAGAACAATACAGATTACAAGAAATGATCAACTGGAATGTTATGTTGCTGTTCAGGCAGATGATATCTAGCATGACTGACTGGTGTGTCACAAGATACCATTAATTACTTTCCAAACATTAATGTTTCCGCCACAGAGTTAACAAAAGTGTTTGCATTTTAAACCAGTCAAAAATAATCAGGAATAAACTGTACTTACTAAAAATTGTAGTTGACATAAATCAAGTCCTTTATGTTAATTATGCGAAAGCAACTGAAACATCATGGAAGGATAGGCAAGGCTATGCAAACATTATTCTCAGATTATGTTAATTTCGTACTATTGAAATGCTATGTCAGTTCTTGGTAAACGTTTTCATGATGCCAGAAATGCCTGTGAAAAGATTCCGAGACGCCGATTTCAATAGAAAGAGCTAGGCTGGAAATGGATAATTACAAGCTTGTTATTGATTTTTATACTTATGTTTATCTCGATCCGCTAGCATGTAACTGCATACAAAACTGTGTTAAATGGGTAGAATGGGTTAAATTACATAGGATACATTACAATAAGAAATGTCTTTTAAATTATTGATGCAACATGTCCGTGTACTCAATGCAGCGAAATTGTAGTTTTGAAAGCTTTGACGGTATATGTTTGTTAGAAATGGGATGTATTATATTTAAGAACAATTTTAATTATCAGTATGAATACGGTTTGTAATAGTGCTTATGCCTTTTTCTTTTTATAATTTATCCCTTCTACTAAACTATACTATTTAGAAAAAATCAAAGCACAAATCACTTTAGATCCCTTTTTGGGGCAATCCCCTTTAATGATCGTGACAAATAAAACACAAGTCTGAGGGAAGCTACACTTCTGCCACTTCTTGCTCGGGAACAGCATGGGACCAGTACAGCATGGGACCACTACGACATGACAGACGTTAATTTGACTGAAGTATCTGACATAGGCGTAGGAACAGGTGGGGGTGGGGGTGGAGGGTCAACCCCAATAATCTGATACGGGGTCAAGGAGTTTGTATTTCTCCCCAATACCAATAGTTTAAATATATGATATGCTAACCCCAAGACATGTGATATTTACTTCTATGAGTTAAATGGACACTAGTGTCATGTAGATTGCAAAATCAACCAGGTTTAAGGTTAACACTATCCAAAACAGTAGTTTGTCTGATAACCTAGACACGTCCACCCATGTTACCTCATACATTATATCATCATCGCATGCGCAATGCTCACTGGATGCGTCAGTCTTATGATGTGACTAAAATCTCGTTATTTGTAGACTTCGCACTACTGTCTGCCAGACCAAATACCGTCGTCCGCATGGACGTGTCTGCCTAACTCGGGAAGTGTTGATCTATGTGCCCGTGTCTTTCGGTTCTCCAAAGTCGCACAGTTGAAAAACAGTTTCAGCCACACGGAATATTTCCTCAATCTAAAGTTGCCCGATTTGTAGAAAACGCTGATGTTAATTGCTGACGGTCACTAGGATAGTAAGCAAACGCAGTGTCATTTCAGTGACCAAAAGCAATTCAAAGTTATATATACGGATAGCTGACCTGGATAGATACGTCTGAATTATAGTGAGGTACAGAACTAGTGCTAACGTTATTGAAATGGTCGGCGTCATTTTCTTGCCGTATTCGGTAGTTTGAATACAAGCGTCCCCGTAAGTGATATAAGTGCCGTCGGTATAACCATGCTGATGACGATCAGCGTCGGCAGGCGCTTGATTCGAATAAGGTATCGACAGCAAAACATAGATGGCAAACTTACTAAAATTATTTACAATATGTATGATAAAGCAAAATCTTGTGTTAAATCAGGTATAGAAATGTCTTTGTAAGTCAGTCTGGTGTAAGGCAGGGTGAAAATTTATCTCCAGTTTTATTTTCTCTCTTTCTCAATGATGTCCCAACATTACAATGGCTAGATATTTTGTCTGATACTATTCGTGATGTATTGAGCGATGATGATGTTGAGGTTTATTTCAAGCTTTTTCTGCTTCTTTATGCGGATTTATGCGGATTTATGCTGTTTTAGCTGAAAGTGCAGACGATTTGCAGTTAGTATTAAATAGTATGTCTGTTTATTGTAAAACCTGGGGTTTAAAAGTGAACTCGGCGAAAACTAAAATTGTTATATTTTGTAAAAGCAGGAGAGGCTTGAGAGATCCTCCAAATTTTTATTTTGACGATAGTGTGTTGGAAGTTGTTGATAGCTTCTCTTATCTTGGTGTACAATTTGCATTTAATGGCTATTTTGGTCAAACTAAGAAAAGATAAGTGGACCAAGCAAGAAAAGCTATGTACTCCTTAATTAATAAAGCCAGAAATTGTTGTTACCACTTGATTTGCAACTACATTTGTCTGATGTTATGGTTGTGCCCATACTTTCGTATGGATCAGAGGTCTGGGGTATAGAAGATATAAAAATTATAGACCAATTTCAGTCTAAATACTGTAAATTTATTCTAAACTTGAAACAAACTACACCGAATTGTATGTTGTATGGTGAGCTTGGAATATTTCCGATTTCATTACACATAAGAAGTAGAATACTTAATTACTGGTATAAACTAATAAATGCTAAAGAAACCGAAATATGCAATTTGCTATATATAATGGCATATTGTCTTCATAAAAACAACATAATTAAACTTCCATGGATACAATTTGTTGAAAAGTCACTCAACGAACTTAGGATGTCTAATTACTGGTTAGATCAGAAAGTTTATAGCCCAGATTATTTTAAGAAAATTAGTTAAGAGTCGCATAAGAGATCAATTGTTCAATCGTGGAATAGTGATATACAAAGTCTAGGTAAATGTTTAAACTATAGAATGTACAAGAAAGAGTTTGTTTTTGAGCAGTATTTTAATATTTTGCCATTTGGTTTGTCTAATACTTTATGTAAATTCCGTTGCATGAATCATAAAATACATTTAAACATAAAAAGAAATCTACGCACATGTACACTTTGTAATGCTCATGGGTTGGGTGATAAATTTCACTATTTATTTATTTGTAAACACTTTGCAAGTGACAGGAAAAAATCTATCGGTCAATATGTTTTTTATAAATATCCAAATTCTGTTAAATATGAGCTATTAATGAATAGTAAAGATAAGAATACATTATTAAAATTAGCCAGATTTTGTGAACTCATTCTTAAAGCTTGTAAATAACTGGATATAGTTTTGCTCAAAGACTGATAGAAAAAAATGTTTCTTTCATCTCAAAACATATAGATATTCACATTGCACATATATATAGTTTATGTAATATAAATGTATACACTCATTCTCCATATGCTATGCTTATTAGAAAAAAAAAACTAGATAGCAAAAATACATTACTATATATAAACATGTAAATTAGGATTCGCTCATTCATTCTAGTCATTTCATTCATGTACAGATTGTTGGTTGGTTGTGTGATGGTTATGTGATTATGTGTATGGTTATGTAAATAGTTTTGTTATTGTTCTGTTTTCTGCACAATGTAAATGTGTTATATCAGATGCTCTTAATGAGCCTTGAATAAATAAAACTTGAAACTTGAGCAAGGTTCTCCTTGACTCTGTATTGTAGTAATGGACAATCCCATCACTGTCCATTCGCCAGTTGGTTCAAATTTACTCACATCTATCCCGTTTTGCAAGGCATTAAATGTTTGGTATTTTGAATTCAAATTTGGTGCTATATCGAAGGGACAGGCTTGCTCGTCAAATGGGTATTTTTGAGCGT